>WNGS01167840.1:7615365-7629391 GCA_020271785.1 Procambarus virginalis | reverse complement strand
TAATAATGAATTAAACTGAACTAGGTTGTAAACCCGTGGAACCGCCTACCCGCCGTAGCCGTAAACGCCAAAACTTGCTGGGTTTTAAATACAGCTGGAAAAGATCATCGGGCAAATGGTGAGACTTTTGGCAAGCCGGCGGCTTGCCAAAAGTCTCCCCATTGGCCCCGATGATCTTTTCCAGCTGTATTTTAAACCCAGCAGAGTTTTGCGTTTACGGCTACGGCGGGTAGGCGGTTCCACGGTTTACACCTAGTTCAGTTTAATTCATTTATTATGCACCCCATACCCATCTTGTGGGCAGTAGTGGAACAACCCTTGTAGGTAAAAAAGCATCTCCTGTTTCCTGTCCAACATTCTGGCTTGTTGAGTTTGAGCCCGTTGCTCCTTGTTCGTGTAACATCTGACCTTTTGAGACATTGTCCTGATCGACATCCTCCAATTGTTCAGTATTTTAAAGGCTTCTTTGAAGTCCGCGCTGTCATGCCTGGTTTGCAGTGTTGCTAGACCTGTGGCGCTCAACCGTTCCTGATAGGAGAGATGACTAAGCTCTGGTATGATTTGTGTCGTAAGACATTGCTCCAGAGCAGCTGTCTTTCTGAAGATGTCTCCATGCCTGGATGCAATAACTGATGTGGGCGATCACCAGAAACTTATACAATTGAAGGTCTACTTTCTTTTCCTTGAAGGTAAAGGCACGCATGATTATTCCCAGTTTTTTTTTTTTTACTGCCGCTCCCTCTTGTTGCCCAGCCACTTGGGGTGGACGGTAGAGCAACGGTCTCTTCATGCAGGTCAGCGTTCAATTCCCGACCATCCAAGTGGTTGGGGCACCATTCTTTCCCCCGTCCCATTCCAAATCCTTATCCTGATCCCTTCAAAGTGCTATATAGTCGTAATGGCTTGGCGCTTTCCCCTGATAATTTTATATTTCCCACTTGTTGTACAATTATCAGTGATTGGTGGATTCTGGCTCCAAGATGATGTTGATGATTTGGTAGTTGTTATTCTTGTTATACCTCACGTGATGTATTCTGACTCCAATGTCCTTTTCTTCATCAATGTGTTGAAAGGAAGTGCTGTCAGTTTGGTAGTTGAGACGTGGATTGTTATGCCCCACATGCAAGGTCTTGCATTTGTCGACATTAAAGGCATCTGACCATTTGTGGAGTTCATGTAGATCTCTTTGTAAGGTTTCAATATGACTTTCACTTCCCACTTTACCATAGATCATAGCGTCATCTGCAAATTTGATGTGGTTTATAAGATTCTCATCTATGTCATTATGTATATGACAAAAAGGGTTGGCAAATGGACCCCCCTGTGGCACCCCACTTAGCACATTGGTGGGGGGTTGGAGGAGATATTTGCTTGCTAGGCTTGCGATTACACAACTGGTCGGGCTCCGGGGGTGAGACTTGTTGGGCTTCTAGTTGTTCATTGTCGGGCTCCGGTTTCTGCATGGTTGTGCACCAATGGTTGATTGTGTACTAGTGCTCCAGGTTTGTTTGCTAGGCCTCTATGTTTATATGTTTGCTAGAAATCTGGGTTTCTTTTTTCGTACATAACTCAATTTTTTGTTTGCTATGGCTAAATAGTTGGTTTCTAGGGCAAGTGAAGGGTTTTAGGTAGGGCTAAGGAAGTGTTTGTTTGGTAGTGTTAGGAAGGGAGTTTCGTTGGGCTCTGGGACTGTTTAGGTTGTTGGGGGTGGATGAGATGTATATTTGCCAGGCTTGAGGTTACACAACTGGTCATGATCCGGTTACACAAACGGTGGGGTTTCAGTTACACAACTAGTCGGGCTCTGGTTACACAACTGGTCGGGTTCTGGTTACACAACTGGTCGGGCTCCGGTTATATAACTGGTCGGGCTCCGGTTACACAACTGGTCGGGCTCCGGTTACATAACTGGTCGGGCTCCGGGGGTGTCACACGGGCTTCGGGTTGTGCATGATCGGGCTTCGGTTCGTGCATGGTTGTGCTTCAGAGGTTGTTTGTTTGCTTCATACATGCTAGGCTTGCGGTTAATCAACTGGTCGGGCTCCGGTTACACAACTGGTCGGGCTCCGGTTACACAACTGGTCGGGTTCCGATTACACAACTGGTCGGGTTCCGGTTACACAACTGGTCATGATCCGGTTACACAAATGGTGGGGTTTCAGTTACACAACTAGTCGGGCTCTGGTTACACAACTGGTCGGGTTCTGGTTACACAACTGGTCGGGCTCCGGTTATATAACTGGTCGGGCTCCGGTTACACAACTGGTCGGGCTCCGGTTACATAACTGGTCGGGCTCCGGGGGTGTCACACGGGCTTCGGGTTGTGCATGATCGGGCTTCGGTTCGTGCATGGTTGTGCTTCAGAGGTTGTTTGTTTGCTTCATACATGCTAGGCTTGCGGTTAATCAACTGGTCGGGCTCCGGTTACACAACTGGTCGGGCTCCGGTTACACAACTGGTCGGGCTCCGGGAGTGTCACACGGGCTTCGGGTTGTGCATGATCGGGCTTCGGTTCGTGCATGGTTGTGCTTCAGAGGTTGTTTGGTTCATGCATGCTAGGCTTGCTGTTACTCAACTGGTCGGGCTCCCTTTACACAACTTGTCGGGCTCCGGTTACACAACTGGTCGGGCTCCGGTTACACAACTGGTCGGGCTCCGGTTACACAACTGGTCGGGCTCCGGTTACACAACTGGTCGGGCTCCGGTTACACAACTGGTCGGGCTCCGGTTACACAACTGGTCGGGCTCCGGTTATATAACTGGTCGGGCTCCGGTTACACAACTGGTCGGGCTCCGGTTATATAACTGGTCGGGCTCCGGTTACATAACTGGTCGGGCTCCGGGAGTGTCACACGGGCTTCAGGTTGTGCATGATCGGGCTTTGGTTCATGCATGGTTGTGCTCCAAGGATTGTATGCTAGTGCCTCATGTTTCTTTGCTAGATCATCATGGTTGTTTCTTTACTATGACTAAGTGCATGTTTATTTTCTAGGGCTTCATTGTTGTATTTTTTGAGCAAGAGTTCCAGGTTTCTTTTCTTATTTGGCTCAATTGTTTGTTTGCTTTGGCTCCAAAGTTAGTTAAGGCAAAGGGGGGCAATTGTTAGGTAGGACTAAGGAAGGGTTTGTTTGGTAGAGCTATGGAGGGAGTTTGGTTGGGCTCTGGGACCGTTTGTTTGGCTTGGTGAGGGTTTGATGAGTTGTTGCGTGCTCGGCTTGTGGTTACACAACTGGTTGGGCTCTGGTTACACAACTGGTAGGGCTCCGGTTACACAACTAGTGGGACTCCGGTTACACAACTGGTGAGGCTCCAGTTGCACAACTGGTGGGGGCTCCGGTTACATAACATCGGAGCTCCAGTTACATAACTCCTTGGGAGTGACTTGTTGGGCTTCGGGTTGTGCATGGTTGGGCTATGGTTCGTACATGGTTGTGCACTAGGCGTTGTTTGTGAACTAGTGCTCCATGTTTATTTGCTAGGCCTCATTGTTTATATGTTTGCTAGAAATCCAGGTTTCTTTTTTCGTTCATAGTTCAATTTTATAATACACTTGCTATGGCTCCATAGTTGGTTTCTAGGGCAAGTGGAGCGTTTTAGTTAGAGCTAAGAGTGTTTGTTTGGTAGAGCTAGGAAGGGAGATTCGTTGAGCTCTGGGGCTGTTAAGGTTGTTGGGGGTTGGATGAGATGTATACTTTCCAGGCTTGAGGTTACACAACTGGTCATGATCCGGTTACACAACTGGTCGGGTTCCGGTTACACAACTGGTCGGGCTCCGGTTATATAACTGGTCGGGCTCCGGTTACACAACTGGTCGGGCTCCGGTTACATAACTGGTCGGGCTCCGGGAGTGTCACACGGGCTTCGGGTTGTGCATGATTGGGTTTTGGTTCATGCATGGTTGAGCTCCAGGGATTGTGTGCTAGTGCCTCATGTTTCTTTGCTAGATCATCATGGTTGTTTCTTTACTTTGACTAAGTGCATGTTTATTTTCTAGGGCTTCATTGTTGTATTTTTTGTGCAAGAGTTCCAAGTTTCTTTTTTTATAGGGCTCAATTGTTTGTTGCTTTGGCTCCAAAGTTATCTACGGCAAAGTTGGGCGGTTGTTAGGTAGGGCTAAAAAAGTTTATTTTGTAGAGCTAGGGAGGGAGTTTGGTTGGGCTCTGGGGCCGTTTGTTTGGCTTGGTGAGGGTTTGACGAGTTGTTTGCGTACTAGGCTTGCGGTTACACAACAGGTGGGGCTCCAGTTACACAACTGGTGGTGTTCCGGTTACACAACTGGTGGGGCTCCAGTTACATAACTCCAGTTATGTAACTGGAGTTATGTGACTGGAATTATTGCAGTTGTATTGTTTGCTCTATCTTGAGTCTAATCGTTATGTAATAAGAGACAAAGGCCTCGCTGATAATAATAAGATATACAACAGTATCAGCCGTGCGCTAAGCACGCCAGTCCACATTTAATATCGGAATAATAATAATAATAATTATAATAATAATAATAATAATAATAATAATGTTTATTCAGTTATAAATATATACATTTAAAAAGTTACAAGCAGAATGCTGGACTTCTAGATAAAGCTAGTACATATTATGCCTAAAACCACTAATATGCACAGCGTTTTGTGCATCTACCTTCAATGATTTTAGTGTAGATATTTTGATATGATTTTGCAATATCAAAGATGTTAAAACAAACTTATTTAATTCATTCAATTGTATAAGGATAAATCGCCTCGCATATCTGAAAAAACAATTTTGTATTATTATAATATAATGCACTCATGTGCCATCTTATTATTCACAATTTTAACTTATTATAAATTTCTACTGAACATTTTAATATCTTGGAAGACGAGAAAAGAAGCGAACACACGTCAGCGCATGTGTGTTTTATATTTGCATTTTTGTCTACAACAAATATATCCGTTTTTGTCTACACCTCGTGTTAGTCGTGTATAACAAAGTTTCCAGAATACAAAACTGTTTGTGAACGAACTGGACTTTTGTGTACTGAACCGACGCCCTCTGAAACGGTTATATACGATTCGACCGGTGCCCGGCTGGCTAGAGGTTTGTGGCTTGTCGAGCTTCAGGCATGTGACTGGTCGGCCATTTTTATTATATATTATTATCTTGTACCATGTAATTACTCGTATTAACTTATTAGCAAATTATAGCGTCTCATTTTAGTTATATTATTGCCTTGGAAGACGAGAACAGCAAGGGACACGAAAGGGTTCCTGTATGTAATTGTCTGTACACGAACTGGTTATTTGTGTACCGACCGGACTATATGCGAAACAATTATGTACGAGGTGGTGGCGGTAGGGATTCGCCTGCCTCAAATAAAACTAATAATTAGGTCAGTTAATTAAATATGGACCGTATCTTGTGAGCGGCGGGGAAAATATTAACAGAGGCACATAAGGCGCTCAGGAAGTGAAGCAAAATATTAGTTTAGCTAACATGTTTTCTCTCCGAGTTGTGGATGTGGCAACAGTGGCGAGGCTCTGGGAGTAAACAAACACGGAACAAGCATCACCAATTACTCTGTAAACACGGGAAAGATGAGGTCAACCTGATAATTAGTTGACTAAACTGGTGTTATTCAGTTGATTGTGTGAAAATAAGTTGAGGAGAGAGTAGTGAGAGATGCCTGTGTGAGGCGGTGGGCCAGGACCAGTGGACTCTTGCACCAGACTACTGTTGTGCTGGTACGTCAGTGGCGCCTCAAATATAAGATTGTTATTTTTGTATATACAGTATATGCTTTAAAGGGCTCAAGTGCAAAAAAAGTGGCCTTTTAAGTGTTATTTGCTAGTGGGCTGTAGACAATAGTGATTGTACGTTTTTCCCCATATGCCTTGACTCCACAGTGCAATAATGGGCAACCCATTCTTGCAACCTAATGGGTTGTCAAACATTACTTAAAAAAAGGGGCCCCTAGTAATTTTGATCGTTTTGTTTTATGTTCCAGTTCAGACATAATACCTATCACTTTGTAGAAATAATTTGTAGTCTTCCTCTACCTTAGTTTAGTAGTTACACTCTGATTTAGCTTCTGTCTTCCTTTGATAGGTCGTTTCTTTTTTACCGGATTTTCCCATCCTCGACACTGTAGTTTTCTGACATTTTTTGTGCACTTTCTGCCTATCCCCATTTAGGGTCACCCATAAGAGGCAGTTTTTGTTCACCTTCCATCTTCTGATTTTTCTGAAGTCATAGACATTTCCTTCAGTTGTCAGACTTTCCACAATTTCAATTTTCTCTCTGAAATTTTTATTCTTCAATGGGCCTTTCTGAAAATGAAGCTTTTTTTCCTTCTCTTTACAACGAAAATTTATTTGGGAGAGGCTGCTTTGTTTAATTTATTTATATATAAGAAAGTCAATTGGGTTTGTGGGAGTACACAACATTGGTGTTCTTACATTCTTGCAAAGCCACTAACACGCACAGCATTTCGGACAGGTCCTTTACAGATAAGGTAAGATTATTAATAGGTGCACTGTAGACATTGAAGCAAAATTTGAGTTCAACATAATAACTACAGTATAATTGATTATTAATGTGTTACCTAGCAGTAAATAGGTACCTGAGAGTTAAGACAGCTGCTACGGGCTGCTTCCTGGGGGTGTGTGTAACAAAAAGGAGGCCTGGTCGAGGACCAGGCCGCGGGGACGCTAATCCTCGAAATCGTCTCAAGATAACCTCAAGATAGAAGATAACCACTAGACAGTACTGTGCTCCAGGGCTGCCTTATTCATTTCAAATATACAATCTAGCAAGCCCTCCAGGTAGGGTGGGTCAAGGCCTGGCCCCCAGTGAAAGTATTCCCACAAATTTATTTGCTTAGGTTATGGTAGATCCTTCCACACTGGACACAAGGTATAACTTGTATGTATACACTATGGTTTACCTGAATTTACCTTTACCTTAAATTATCTTAATTTATGAGTTTATTAATCACAGAACCCTTTCCCATGACAAAACCCCTGGCACTGCTTGATGACATTTACTTTGTGCTCAGAACCCCCCATAGACAGGATTAAAGGCTCACAAATGAAATACACTTGGCAGGCCTAAAAACCTCAGGAGGTACAGTTGGAATATCCCACGGACATAAGAAAATCCTCTCTAAAATCACTCCCACAAACACAATAACAGAGGAGGAAGCTTAGAGTGGCATACAGTAATAATAGTTATTTATTAAAGTAGATCGATGACCAATTCTTGAAAAAAGTACATACGACTTATCAGAGGTAAACTCCCAAGAGTCAACAAAACACGACCGCTAACCCTCTAGTTCAGTTACCAATTCAATCCGCATTCCCACGATGCCTCATGAGACCCAAATGATCATACAGTAACAGTTTACTCTGACTCATGTGACCACCACCAATTTCTTATATTGTCACACCATATATGATGTTCCCTTCTGGCTGTTTAATAATTCACTATATAATTTACAAATTATCATTTAAAACTAGCCAGGAGCTTACATGGCAATAATCACTTACACATCTGGCGGCAATGCAGGGTCAACTGCTTCCTGACTCAATGTACACTATTCACTTTTATCTGTTTGCAACATTATCATGTTTCACTATCCAAGACCATCCTGGTGATAACACACTACAAAAAGGTTTCTGGCAGAGTGAAATATGGACATCCATAATATATAATAATCTAAGCTTTAGCTTCAAAATATCCAGTACAGTACAGTATTTTATCTAATATTTTAGACATTAAATTAGTAGGTTAACCTCCTCCAAAACATTGAAAAATTGTCACCAGATTTGACTTATACAAGTACTGTATACCGTACTGTATCTCAGATGATTTTTAATAAATATGTTTTTGTACTAGTTAATTCAGACTGATGAGAAAAAATATAAATACTGTTCTGGTATGTGATTAGAGTTTTATTTTTCAGTTCCAACACTACTTCCAGCAGCTTAAAGGATGGTTGACAGCGATGATGAAGAAACCACTGAAGGAACTGGAGCTACAAGCCACACACTCTCCCTAACAAGCTTTCTTTTTGGGAATATTGATACACAGGGCCAATTGGAAGGTGATGTATTTGACGGCGAGTGTAAACGACAGTTGGCATCCCTGTCACGTCTGGGTTTGGGTTCGCTACTCAGGCAAGTTACAGATGATGGTGAAGATGATGATGATGATGACGATGATGAAGATGACCGTGAAGAAGAAGAAGAAGGAAAGTATTTTAGTGCACAAGTATTTTTTGTTGTACATTGCGACTTTGAATCTCTGGTCTAATTCATACTGAACCAGTTTGGGATTTCAGTGATTATAATATTTGAAAGAATTTTATTCTTTTTGCCTATTTACCACCAACTGTTTGGAAGTCCTTTTGTAGCAACTGGTAATTTTTTTTCACATTTAGATACAAATAATATATAAGCAATGAATTTGTAATGTAATAATACTGTACTGTAATACAATGTAGTACAGTACTGTACAATTTTTCTTTATCCTACTAAAGGCCATTCATATTTTAGCTAACTACAGTACTATGCAGTATTTGTAAATTAGTTAATTAAGTTCAGATATTTAAACGACTGAGAATATTTGTTAACCTTTGCCATTAAAACTCGGTCCCACTGGTTTTCTTTAATGAATACAGAAGCCAATTATTTGTTGCAAATAGATATTTCTTGAGTTATGTTTTGGACCTGTATATTTATTATTTTTATTTTTCCTTTAGAAGTGCTAGAGAAAAGCCCATCAGCAATAGATTACTCAGACATAACCGAAGCTGTGGAGGATGACACCCTTGCTCAGTGTGAAGATGATGGTAAGTAGCAACTGTCGATGCTGTTAACCACCACCTTTTCCTAGCTTTTCATTTTCCTTCCAATATGTCACATTCTCCCCCTCATAACCACCACCAGACTGTGTGCCATTCTACCAGTCTGTTCTCATTCTATCCCTGTTTGTATAGTAAGATATTCAGGCCCAATTTCTTTTTTATCACCCACAGTCAGTTGAACTCTGTCTAGTGTCTTTTTTATTTGATTTAATCTTTTAGTATACAGTACTGTATACAGTACCAGTACTGTGCATTAAATGGCTTTCATATGTCAAATCGTTTGATCATTTCGAGCCATGTCTGATTAGATGTCAGTATGCAAATACTGCTTACTATTACTATCGTATAGTTAACTTTTGGAGGTGAAGAATGTGAATTACGGAGTAATGTTCAAAAACTTATTCTTTTGATTGGACAACCCAGTGAGCAAAGTCATGTATTGCTTTGTGATATCTATTGTTAAAGTGCTTTGGTTTAGAAATACATTTTACCATTAGAGGAATGTATTAAGAGCAAACATTGGTTGAATTACTGTCAACATTCAGCCAATGCAAAAGTCTTGCGATTCACTTTGTCACACTTGGTGTGAGTTAAGGATAAGCAAATATATTGTAATAATATTTTCTTTGCACAGGAGAAGATTATGATGCAGAGGAAGAGGAAAATGGCATCAATAAATCTGACTCTGAACTTATGCCGCCTCCTCCCCTTCCTCGAACTTCTGAAGCGGGTGCTCTTACGCCACCTGGTGATCGCCGTAAACTTGTAACACCCTTAGCTGCCATGCTGCCCTCCAAGTATACTAATATTGATGTCAGGGAAATCTTCCCAGATTTTCGAAATGATGCAGTAAGTATTTTCCTTTATTTCATATGAAGGCAAGTTCTTTATTACAGGTATTTTGTATTCAGTAATCATTTGTAGAGTTTGTTTTTATAATACGAACATTATATTTTAGGGAGTACTGTACTGTATTAGATTCTTGTAGCTTAATGTATAAACACACACACCCTTTACACAGAGAAATCACATTATTGTGATATATCTTTTCCCTCACAAACCCATAAGCACATATTGTTAAAATATGAAAAAGCCTATAAACAAAGACAGTATATAATAGATACATACTGTATTTTTATTTTAAAATCTTGTAAGTAAAACTGGAAACTAAGTGATATGGATAGAGAAGACTAGACATCACAAGCATTACTTTATCCCTGTACAGTATCTACACATGGGTAGTCACATACATAAACACACTACAAGTATTGAGTTATGTTCTATGCTGTTTTTGAAAGTTATTATCGATACATCTTGTGCATGTGCTCCTTTCTCAGCTAACAGGGTATAAAGTATGGGTTGGCATATAGTTTCAGATTCTGTAAAGGTAATAAGTTACTAGATTTGTATGTTCACACATCATTTCTCTCATTCCAACAGGTTTTACGATTTTCAAGACTCTTCGGCCCTGGAAAGATGGCAAATTTACCTAAGATATGGAAGGGTGTGAGAAGAAGGAAGAAGAAAAAATTTTCATCTGGTTCAGATGAAAGTCGGATGTACTCTTCTAATGACGATAGTTTACAGAGTGAAGAAATATCTTCACAGATGGATGGACCTCGTGGGTTTGAACTGCAGTTTGGACCAGAACCACCACCATATATGTGTCGGCCTGATGATTGCGTATGTGTCATGTTACTATTATAATGTCTGTACAAGTTTATAATTCCTGCTAAGAATTTGTCGAAGAAATGTTCTTCATAACATAAATATGATGATGATCTTGCCTAGTTGTACTCGCCTAGATGTATTTGCAGGGATGAGGCACGGCTCCTGAGTCCCACCTCTCGACTCTTTAATTGACTGGTGTATAGGTTTCAGACTATAGTCCAAGACAGTTTAAGATTATTCAATCTGCCCACCCTTCTCTTATCTTTTTTTATTTCAGTTGCCCATTCTTATACTCAAGGTTGTAAGGCAGGATTTGCCATTTCTGAAACCATGCTGGTGTTGTGTTATAAGGTTTCTTTTCTCCAAATATTCTGCTAGCCTGTTTCTTATTATTTTTTCTGTCACTTGCATGATATACAAATAAATGCCCTCTTCCACTTCTCTGGCAGTTCTCCTGTTTCGATTGACTTTTATATATTTGTCATAGTAAGTGGCCAGCACCAGGGTTCTGCTCCTCTTAGTATCCTTGGCATTATTTTATCTGGTCCCACTGCCTTAGTTTGGTCTAACTCCATCAGGCACTTTTTTACTTCATATATAATTATCCTAAAGTCCTCCAGTGCTGCTTGGTTTGGCTCCATCCACCCTTAGCTCAGGAACTAATTGTTCTGTCATGAATATCTGGAACCTCCTGTTGAACTCTTCACACACTTCTGTCATTCTCAGTGAATAAATCCTGTTATATCATGTTTCATTACTTGTTCCTTAATTGTTGTTTTCTGCTTGATGTGACTGGAACAGTTTGGGTTGGGTCTGCTTCCCTTCTCACTCTTGAGTTACTTGTTCCTGGCTCTGATACCCCCTTCCCCCCTCTGCTGTTCTTGTAATTTTTCACGCTTCCGGGGTCATCAATGTAACGTTAATGACAGGTTTGGACAAGAAACACGCAGTATGGTGGCTAGATATATATTTGATGTAAATGATTTCAGTGGTGGTTGTTGTATAATATGACAGTGTCATGATAAGGTAAGCCTTAAGGTGTGGCTGTTGAGTGCTGAGGTGGCAGAGACTGGTCAGAGTTGGTGGGACCGAGGCTGGTTAGAGGTGATATTGCTGCTGGCTACTTTGTTGTGAGACTGCCTTGATACTGTGGTTTGAAGGCCTTGTATTCCCATACAAGAATACAAGGTTTAGGTTTAGAATATAAGACTAGGTTTAGACCAAAGCTGCTCATTTATTGGTTTACGGAGACTGCATGATTCTGGGAAATGTGCGTATTATCATTTGTAGTATCTAAAATGCCTGTAGATGTTTAAGCAGCTGCTCAGGGGTTAGTCAGCTTGTTGTGTGGTTGCATCCTAGGAGGGGTTAGTAATTTGATCTAGGGAGGGGGGGGGGACCTTGATATAAGCCTAACGTGTATGAATACATGCTTTCTGTCTGTCCCCAACACAATGAGTTATTATTATTATCTGGCCTTCAACCTTCAATAAACAAATACAGCCATTCTCTGCTGTTGACATAGTTATTATGTAATTCTTTCACAGAAGCACAGATTTATTTGTATGATAATATATAGTTACATCACATACATAATGCAATTTCCAATTATTTTCTTAGATTCGATTCAGTCAAACTCAGGAACAGGATTCCAGTTCAGGTAACCACAAAGGTGATGGGGATAAAAACAATGATCGTGATCCCAATAAGCCTCATGAAACTGATTGGCGATATGGTCCAGCTCAGCTGTGGTATGACATGCTTGATGTACCACTCTCTGCTGGCAACTTCGATTATGGCTTCAAAATAAGAGTTAAGGTAAGTTACCAAAAATTATTTGTGGCTGTAATCATAGCTGAAAGCAGCATTCAAATTCAATTTACAATTGTTATGATAGTGGCACTCAGGACATACAATTTCTGCAAAGTTATTGACTGGAAGTTTAGTCTTTTGTGTTGGTACGCCAGAGTGCTAACACTTGATTTTCTTTTCTTTTGGTCTGTAGCAGAAATTGTATTGCCGTGTTCTGTATTTACAGTAGGAGTCGAGCATTGATGTTAATGGCAATGTACAGATTAGGTTGATACTGCAAGTAAAATATTAATGTACAATATTTATATATGTGGTATGTCCCTCTTAGGAAGTGGCCATAGCAAAAATTTCTCCGGAGGCTCTCACTACATACATCTTTCACTCTTCAAGCTATTTGACCTTTCTTCCACCCTTACTTTCATATATTCCTCCTCTTTTTGCCTTCCAAGATACTGGTTGTCTGCCTCTGAAATATGATAATTTTATTTCAGCCTTGTACACCCTTTTTATGGCATTCTAAGGCATTCTGCAAAGATACATGACATGCATGCATACATATGTATGTATATATGTATGTACATACATACATACATACCACTGCATTATGCTTCACAAATTCTGTTACTTGGCATTTATTTCACTCGCCCTTTTCACTCAGGCCACATTATATCGGATGTACTGTACTTCCTCTTTGCCATATCCATCCCAGTTATTTACACCTGCTCCTTTTTTTTTTTTAAACTAGTTTCCATTACTGACCCTTTTCATACCAGATTTTCACTTCCAAAAATGAGGACTGGATATAGTGTGCAACATTACACTTCCTTCCCACAACCACCATAACTGACATTTCTGTGGGGAGCCCCTACGGCTCCCTGGAGCTTATCGGGCTAATGTATGTTATGTTAGACCGGGACACTAGCTATGGAGTTCAGACCTACCAGGGACCAGCGCCAGAACCTGGCCCCTTCAGAGAGGTTTCAGGGAGCAATGGCCCTGGAAAACCCCATATAGTTGGGGGTTTTCCTTATCTGCCATCGACCGGGGTTAGGCCCCAGAAAGGTAGGCGTAACAAAACAAACCCCACATGGTAGAAAACTACAACAAACCGAACAGAAAGGTAGAAAAACTCCCTACAATCACAAGGAAAACAATCAAACAATCACTTTACTGCCGCGCCGGTTGTCCGCGCAGCCCTCCCCTCCCCGGAGGGGGAGGGGGGGCCCCGGACCTCACCGCGCCGGCTGCCTTCAGTTCGCAAGCTAGTGTCAACCGGGATACACGCTTCTCTGGCCTCAATTTCCTTCGCGGTTTTTGCCTCGTGTGGCGTTCTCTGCTGTTTTTGTGGTTTGCGGTGGCCAGGAGTACTTCATCAGTGCCGGGCTGCATGCGTCTAGGGTTTCCTTCCCTAGGCGCCCTGTGAGTACTGCCCTTGCGTGTCAGGGTTATCTTCTCTGGGGCGTTCGGGAACCGCTCCCGTAGAGGTTCTTGCTGCTCGGCATTTGCCTCGCCCTTGGGGCCAGCTGGGGCTTGGGGCTCTGTTTGGCCTTGGGTAGGGAGTGGTGTTGTGCTGGTTAGGGCGCCAAGGTGTTGCGCTGCCTGCCACCTACGCGGCGACCGGTGCCTGTTGCCTCTGGGGACGTGTACTTTTGCGGGGTTTTCTTTTGTTTTGTTTTACTTTGCCTGGTGGAGGCTCTGCCTGTG
>WNGS01167840.1:7610960-7615265 GCA_020271785.1 Procambarus virginalis | reverse complement strand
CCTCAGGCTGTGCTCGCCCTCTCTTTGGATTCCGCTTGGGCCCTGGCTCTTAGGTTTTCGTCTCCGTTTTGTCCGTTGCTGTTTTGCAGAGAGTCTGCGGTCTCTCAGTTTCTGCACGCGGCTTCGTCTAGTTGTCGCCCTATGGCGGACTTGTTGCTTCTCCGAGCGGTACTTCTCGTCGGTCCTCGGAGAGGTCGTGCCAGGGTTCCGGGTCCGCTGGTCGGGTAGGCCATTGGTGCCAGTTTCTGAGCCGTCGTTCCCTTCGGGGCCTGCGTCGTCTGGTCGGCGCGGTGATCGCTCTGTTCGACGGTTGGGTTCTCGTAAGGGCGTCGGCCCTTTCGCGGGTTTGCCCCGTTGACGGGCGATGGGGGGGAGGCTCGCTCTGTTTGCCCACGCTTGGTCCCACGATTTGTGGGCCTTTTCGGTCGTGTCATCCGGCCTGCGGTGGCGTTGGGCGACTCGTCCTCCTTTGGGGGGCTCGGGGTTACAGGGCAGGTTTCTTCCCCTGCGCTTCGTCACGTCATCTTGGAGTGGGTGCGCTTGGGCGTGGTCGAAACGACTACGTCCCTCAGATGGGTTTCCCGTCTGTTTCCAGTGCCGAAACGGGACTGTGCGGATCTGAGGTTCATTCTGGACTTGTCCCGTCTGAACCTCTGGATTCCTTGCCCTCCTTTCGGATGACTACTCTGTCTCAGGTCCGGCTTCTGTTGGAGCCGGGTGCTTGGATGGTGTCCCTGGACCTCAAGGACGCGTATTGGCACGTTCCTATTCATCCGGGGTTCAGGGACTGGTTAGGTTTCGTGGTGGGGCATCAGGCTTACCGTTTTCGGTGCCTCCCTTTTGGCTTGAATCTGGCACCTCGCGTTTTCACGCGTCTGACCCGGGTTGTGGTGACCCGTCTGCGTCTTCTAGGGATTCGGGTTTTGGCCTACCTCGACGACTGGCTGGTGTGGGCTCCCAGTCGGTCCGCGTGTCTGCTCGCCAGGGATGTGGTTCTTTCCCAGCTCGCCCGGTTCGGGTTCCTGGTGAACTGGAGGAAGTCCCATCTGGTTCCTTCCCGGGTTCGGACCTGGCTGGGTCTTCTTTGGGATTCTCGGACTGCTTCCTTGTCTCTCCCTCCTGGGGCGCTGCAGCGGCTGCAGGACCGCCGTCTGCTGTTTCTGAAGGGTACCGGGTCACTCGGCGGTTGCTCGAGCAGTTGTGCGGGAGTCTCAACTTCGCCATGCTAGTCTACCCGCCGGGTCGGGTTTGGCTTCGGCGTCTGTTTTGGTTCCTTCGGGAACGTCCTTTCGCCTCTCTCTCGATCGTTGGGTTCGTCCTCCGTGTTTCTTACGCCGGTTGCTGCGTCACCGGCTTCCTCTTCGGGTTTTTCGGGGTTCGGTGCCTTGGCGCCTCCCCGAGCCCTCGCTCGATGTGTTCACGGACGCGTCGTCCCTCGGCTGGGGTTTTGTGACCAGTGCTCACCAGGCAGGCCAGGGTCGGTGGGGTCCGTCATTCCGTCGGGCTCACAGCACGGTTCGGGAGTTCGCGCTGTCTGGCTCGCCCTTCGGAGGATTCGGGTCGCTCAAGGTTCGACCATTCGCCTCCATTCGGACTGCTCTCCGGTGGTTCATTGCCTGAACCGCGGAGGTTCTCTTCGGTCCTTGCCTCTGTGGGGTTGGTCCCTTCGAGTGGCTCGTCTACTGGATTCTCGGGGTTTGGCTCTCCGTGCGGTTCACGTCCGGGGAGTGTCCAACGTTCTGGCGGACGGTCTGTCTCGCTTCATTCCCCTTCCACGGAGTGGACGGTCGACGACGCCTCGTTGGATCTGCCAGACGTACGGTCTCCCAGATGTGGACCTCTTCGCGTCGGCGTGGTCTCGGCGTCTCCCGATTTATGTGACTCCCTTCCCCGACTGCGAGGCGTTCGCGGTGGATGCCTTTCAGCAGGACTGGTCGAGGTGGGGTTACCTGTACCTCTTTCCTCCGGTCCAGCTGTTGCTTCGAGTTCTGGTCCAATTGGAGACTTTCTCAGGGAGGGTAGTCCTTGTGGCCCCTTGGTGGCCAGCCCAGCCTTGGTTTCCTGTGCTCCTCGCTCGGTGCCCGAACCCGGGACGTTTCCCGCGGCTCCGCCTCTTTCAGAAGGTCGGTCCGGTCCGGTACAGGGCTGGTTCGCTCTCTCCTCTGCTCTTCGCGTCTGGTCTTTTTGACGCGGGTGTATCACCATTTCTATGGTGATCAGGTGGCTTCATTGATGGTGTCCCACCTGAGAGCTTCGTCTAGGCGGCAGTATGAGGTTTCCTGGCGTTCTTTTCGCCACTTTCTGGCTCTTCGTAGGTTGTCTTTTCTTTCGGATCGGGTTGTTTTGTCCTTTCTTTCTTGGCTTTTTCAGGACCGTCATTTGATGCCTAATACTGTCGCCTCGTATCGTGCGGCGCTGGCGGAGCCGCTCGCGCTTGCTTTGGGGTGGATGTCACTTCCGCCCTTTTCGCAAGCTTTCTCGTGCTATGTTTCACCTCCGGCCTGCTCATGCGCCTCCTGAGCCGTCCTGGTCCTTGGACCGGGTGCTCTCCTATCTTTCCTCCTCTCGTTTTGTGGTGGCCCCTTCGGTTCCTGATTGTTTTTCCAAGGCTTTGTTTTTGTTGGCTTTGGCCTCTGGGGGCCGGGTAGGGGAGCTTCATGCTCTCCTCCGGCGCAGGGGTTTCTGCTCTTTCGGTCCTGGGGGTTTTGTCCGTTTACAGCCTTCTCCTTCTTTTCTGGCGAAGAACGAGACGGCTGCTTTTCCGGAGGGGTCCATGGGTCATTGATGCTTGGTTGGTTCGGCCGGGGGTGCATCATGTGTTGTGTCCTGTTGCGGCGCTTCGCCGTTACTTGCGCGCTTCGGCCGGTGTGGCTGGGGATGCGCTTTGGGTTGATCCAGTTTCCCTCGTTCCCTGTTCCAGGGCTCGGGTCTCCCAGGTTGTCCGCAGGGTTATTAATCTAGCCAGCCTGCGGTCTATCCTCGCGCCCATGACGTTAGGAAGTTTGCGGCTTTGGCTGCTGTGTTTGGTAATATGTCTGGGCAAATATTCGGGCGCGTGGTTTTTGGAAATCGAACAGGGTCCTGGCCGCCCGTTATTTGGTGAACGTCCTGCTCCTCGGCGTTCTTGTGTTGCTTTGGGTCGCAGGTTGCAGCCAGTTGTCTCGACTTCGCGTTGAGGAGTTTGTGGCCGCCGCCTCCCGGGTAAGTCCCCTTTTTCCTTCTCTTTGGGTAATTAGCTCCAGGGAGCCGTAGGGGCTCCCCACAGAAAACCAGCGTTGAATGTAATGAAACGCCATTTTCTGGGTGAGCCCCGGAGGCTCCCTGGCTACCCTCCCTCCCGTCCGGTCGGCGGATTTTTCGCGTTGGTTGAAGCCTAGTTTCCGAACTGAAGGCAGCCGGCGCGGTGAGGTCCGGGCCCCCCCCCCCCCCCCGGGGAGGGGAGGGCTGCGCGGACACCGGCGCGGCAGTAAAGTGATTGTTTGATTGTTTTCCTTGTGATTGTAGGGAGTTTTTCTACCTTTCTGTTCGGTTTGTTGTAGTTTTCTACCATGTGGGGTTGTTTTGTTACGCCTACCTTTCTGGGTGCCTAACCCCGGTCGATGGCAGATAAGGAAACCCCCAACTATATGGGTTTTTCCAGGGCCATTGCTCCCTGAAACCTCTCTGAAGGGGCCAGGTTCTGGCGCTGGTCCCTGGTAGGTCTGAACTCCATAGCTAGTGTCCCGGTCTAACATAACATACATTAGCCCGATAAGCTCCAGGGAGCCTCCGGGGCTCACCCAGAAATGGCGTTTCATTACATTCAACGCTGGTTTTTTCTAAATTGCCTTTCTCTTTGTCTTGCACACTTGTGGCTGATTTTTTTTTTTCTACACCCATTTATCAATATTAATGTTTAACACGCGGATGAGCATGGTTCATCTGAGAAATCCGACATAAAAATAGAAGACATGGAGGTTTTTGATGCGGCCATAAAAGAGGAAAGACCGGCTATGATGCAGATGGCGAAGAGGATTTCCTCCTGACGATTCATTCCACATGGTTACACAGTACAACTGGGAGGAGGATATTATCTGGAATGGTGATGATATTAAGCACAAGGTACAAAATATCTCAAGTTGGACATTGTTTTAATGAAAGCAAGTGTTTACTTTTTATCCATCCTGGAAAAGTAGAGACAGATATTTTATGTTTTTAGGTATTTAAATATTTTAAGGAAATGTTGGGCATATTGGATTTTTATATTTTTTTTGTAATTATCATTATTTTGCTACAGTAGTTATTTCCTCCTGAATAGTAACTTAT
>WNGS01167840.1:7593460-7605960 GCA_020271785.1 Procambarus virginalis | reverse complement strand
CTCGCATCCACTACAAAAATATTTGTATAAAATTAATTTGTTATCCGATCGACCTCGGGATAGTTTCAAAAGTAGCGCCTTTAGAATGCGCACAATTTGATACCAAAATAAAAGATGTAACACGAAACGTGATGTCAGAACACTTGAAAGTTTATAAATAGGTTTTTGGTTCTAAATTTTAAATTTTAAAATATGTTAAAATTCTATTTATTGTGCTATTATTATGGGGCTAGTTTTAAAATGTGCGCCTTTATATTGCGAACAATTTGATACCAAAACGAGCGATGTAACATGAAAATTGATGTCAGAACACTGGAAAGACACAAATAATTTTGATGATGAGCGTCCAAAATTAAAATATTTGTAAAATTCCAGTTATTGCTCAATTATTATAAGACTAGTTTTAAAATGGGCGCCTTTATATTGCGAACAATTTGATACCAAAACGAACGACGTAACACGAAAATTGATGTTATCAAACTGAACGAGTAATACACATTTGGTTGTGGTGTGCAAATTGGTGCTCGTTCACGGGTAATTTTAGGCTTGCTGTGGGGAGTCTCGCCAGGCTTTTGGACATTATATGCATATATATCTCCAGGGAATTTAATTGCGAAAACAATGATACCAAAACGAATGACGCAGCACGAGAATTAAGGTGAGAAAACTGAAACGAGTATACACATTTAGGCGTCGCTGCACGCTCGCCCGCATCATTAGCCCCATGACGTCAGAGTCTGCGGCGCTCTTGTGGCGCGCGCGATAGTGTTAATTTAATTTCATAAGAGTAGTTGCTTGTTTTGCCTTGTGATTTTTGGTCAGTTTCCTTCGTTTTGAGTCAGTTTTTAACCTCATGATCCCATCTTTGAAGGCGGGGCCAGATTTTAGTCCTAGCCACCAGTAGGTGTCTGTAAATTTCAGGACCTGGTATGGAGTGGGAGGTTCTAGGTTACTTGTGTTTAAGTTTTCAGGGAAGTTCAGGGAAGCTTTAAGGGGACTAGCTTAAAGTGCAAATACAAACACGATTGATTTTTCTAGTGAACATTGAATGGAAAATGGCTAGAAAATAAAACTCTGGATGAGAGTATTGCATCATTGGCATCATTGCAGAATATGAAATGTGGAACAATTGATGGTATTGATGATGTATGTTGATAAAAATTTAATGAAGTGAAGAAAAGAGCAGGGAATGGGTGTGGAAAACGTGCCCCGAAGCTTGTTAAGTGGTACTGTACCAAGTAACTAGAAAAGAAGCTGTGATTGTACCTGTATTAAAGAAGAAGGTGAGTATAGGGAGTGTAAAAATCAGAGGCATTAGTTAGTTGATTATACTTAGTAAAATGTATGGCAGAATAGTGTTTCCAAGGATAATGGAAATTTGGGAATTTAGTGATGACCATGGTTCTGTAGAGGAAGAGAGTGTGCTGATCAGGTACAATGGGGCCTCGACTTACGATGCTAATTCGTTCCCAGAGACGGATCGTAAGTCGAAATCGCGTAAGTCGAAGCGATTTTTCCCATAAGAAATAAAGGGAATTGAATTAATCTGTTCCCCACCCTCTAAAATATTAACATACAAATACATTTTATACTGAATACAATGTTTTTTTCTAACTACAATACAGTACCAAAGTTTCTCTTACCTTTATGGAGGGCTCTTGATGGCGTATGGAAGATGGTGATGAGGGGGGAGGAAGAGAGTTGTTCCTGTTTGGAAGGGGAGTCCCCTTCCATTATCACATCAGGCAGTGATGTTTTCTCTGGGGTACTCTCTCTCCTACGTTTTGCCTGAATACCACTAGGACCTGATTGTGGTTCAGTGCTTGTTTGTCTCACTACAAATTTGCCAGGAGACATTTGTTTTTCCCTTCATTTTAACATTTGACTGTAATGATGCATTACAGTGTAATTGAATAGGTTAAGGCAACGACCTACTGCAGCTTGATTTGGGCGAGTCGTTTCAGCAAAGGTTTGCAATTCTTCCCATGCTGCACACATTTTCTTAATTGTTGAGGAAGAGACATTCTGTACTCTTGTTTCTGCTCTATGGTCATCCTTACATGGGTTTTCATATGTTGAGCCTTACCACTGACTTTCCTGGGACTCATGGCGTGATATATAATAATTACTTTAATGTTCAAAATGCAAAAAATCACCACAGAAGCGGAATTTCTTATAGGCGCGATCGTCACTAAGCGGGCAGCTGTAGTAAACTGAGGCAGGTCGGCTGCGTGACCGGGATCCACGCGCTCGGTCGACCCGAACATGTACCAACAAATATCGGAAGTCGACGACACCATCGGATGTCGAGTCGCATTTTTCAAATGAAATTTACATCGTAACTCGAAATTATCGTAAGTAGGGGCAATCGTATGTTGAGGTGCCACTGTATTTGTGTTGAGACAACTAGTGGAAAAGGTACAGTACCTGTATGTGAGCAAGATTGTAAAGTGCATATGGTATTTATGGACAAAGTAAGCAGAGGTGGTCTTTGGAGAATAATGAGCATGCAAGTTGTTGGCAGAATTTGACTTAATGCTGTGACTAGCTTACAGTCAGGAAGTAGAGCCTGTAATTACCTAATTATACAGGCTCAACTTCCTCATTGTAAATTAATCATAGCATTAAGTCAAATTTGCCAACAACTTGCATGCTCATTGTTCTCCAAAGACCATCTCTGTGCAAGAGTCAGTGGTGAAACTGGTGATTGGTTTGATATTTCTGTGCGAGTACCAGTAATGTCCTCATGGTTTTAATGTATATACAGTGGTACCTCGGTTTACGAGTTTAATCCGTTCCTGGAGACAGCTCGTATTCTGAAAACTAATAATCCGAAGCTAATTTCCCCGTAAGAAATAATGGGAAATGAATTAATCCGTTCCTGACTATCCAAAAACCTCACTTCAAGCTAAATTTTATACCTAATTCATATAAATAAACCTTCAAAACTATGTTCAAGTTATTACTTACCCTTGTTGATGAATGCTGTAGGCGTATGGAAGACGGTGAGGAGGGAGGAAGAGGAGACGTGTTACTGTTACTGGAAGGGAGTCTCCTTCCATTATAACATCAGGCAGTGAGGACCTTTCTGGTGTGCACTCCCTGGCACGTTTTGCATGCATACCACTAGGTCCTGGTTGTGGCTTACTGCTCGATTTTCTCAACAAATCTGTCCATGGAAGCTTGTTTTTCCCTTCTTCGCAAGCTGTCTCTGTAGTAAGGCATCACATTGTCATTGAAAAGATCAAGGCAACGGCCTACTATAGCTTTCTCTGGGTGAGTCTTTTCAATAAAAGTTTGCATCTCTTCCCACATCTGACACACCACCTTAATTTCTGCAGAAGGGACATTCGCTACTGCCTCATCCTCCTCCACTGGAGAAACATCCTCAGCTGGGTCTTCTTGCTGTTCCTTTTGAAGGGCTTGGAGTTCTTCAGTGGTCAGTTCTTCGTTGTGTTCTTCCACCTACTCCTCCACATCATCACCATCCAATTCCAAGCCCATTTGCCGGCCCAGAGTAATAATTTCCTCAACAATAGGCGCATCATTTACAGGCTCAAACCCCCTCAAAGTTTTGTTCTATCACACATTCAGGCCACAATTTTCTCCAGCCAGAGATCAGGGTTCTTTGAGTGACTTCTTGCCAGGCTTTGTCAACGAGTTTTAAAGAACTACAAACGTTAAAATGGTCTTTCCAGAACTCTTTGAGAGTGAGGTTTGTGGCTTCGGTCACTTAAAACATTTCCGGAAAAGTGCCCTTTTATACAGTTTCTTAAAATTCGCTATGATTTTCTGGTCCATAGGCTGAATTAGAGGAGTGGTGTTAGTAGGAAGGAACTTTATTGTGAGAAATTTACTGTATCTGTGCATCAATTCATCTTCCAATCCTGGTGGATGAGCAGGAGCATTGTCGAGGAGAAGCAGGGCCTTGAGTGGCAAATGTTTCTCCTGCAGATATTTTTCTATGACAGGGCACAGCATTCATTCACCACTCCGAAAAAAAATCCTAGTCACCCATGCCCTTTTATTAGCTTCCACATCACACACATTTGATTTTTCTGCAATTTATATTGTTTGAAAACCCTTGGATTTTCAGAATGATACACTAGCAAGGGTTTAATTTTCAAATCGCCACTCGCATTTGAACACAGCACAAGCGTAAACCTATCTTTCATGGCTTGTGTCCGGGCAAGGATTTTTCCTCCTTGGTAATGTATGTCCTCTTAGGCAATCTTTTCCAGAACAGTCCTGTTTCATCACAATTAAACACTTATTGTGGTAGGTATCCCTCAGCCTCTGCAAACTCTTTAAATTTTTCAATAAATCGTTCAGCGGCTGGTTTGTCTTAGTGGTTGCCTCCCCATGCCTCACAACACTATGGATACCACTTCTTTTTCTAAATTTTTCAAACCATCCCCTGCTTGCCTTAAACTCTTTCGTATCTGCATCACTCGTTCCAGGGGTTTTCTTTACAAGGTCTTCATGCAATACCCTGGCTTTCTCACAAATGATGGCCTCCGAAACACTATCACCCCTTAACTCCTTGTCGTGTATCCAAATTAATAACAACTTTTCCACTTCTTCAAGTATTTGTGGTCTTTGTTTCGTGATTGTTCTTACACCTTTTGCCACTTTAGCACTCATAATGTCCTTTTTCTTGCTAAGTATAGTGCATATCGTTGACGTGGCTTTGTTGTACTGCCTACAAAGTTCAACAACACGTGTACCATTTTCATGCTTCCGAATGATCTCTTGTTTTTCCTCTATTGTCATCCTCACATGAGCTTTCTTGCCTTGATCCTTACCACTGGCTTTCTTGGGACCCATGGTGAGATATATAATAACAATTTTATAGTCAAATGATCAAAAATCCAACAAAACACTGAAAATTCGGGTAAGAATTGACGTGGGATAGTCACTGGGCGCGAGGCACTGGTAAACTGAGGGGTGAGGGGCGACGATTGCTGTACCACCACGGGCTAGGTCGGCCTGTACGCATATCAACAAACTCGCGTTCTGAGGTAACCCCTCGCCTTCCGAGGTACATTTTCTGAGCAAATCCTGCGCGTATTCGAAAAACTCGTGTTCAGGGACACTCGTATTCTGAGGTACCACTGTATATGAATCATGTTGAGTGTTAAGATGAGAATATCAGAGAAGGGTGTGAATTTTGCTTGTTGTAGGAGTCAGTGAATTATATTTTATCTAATTTGATGCATACAGTGTTTAGGCAGGACAAAATATGACTGTTGCCAGCTTAGTCGTCTGGTGGCAGTCTGTCTAGCTTTGCTATTGACAAATAGTTTGAAGTGTGATAATTGAAGTTCTTTGTACTCCTAACTATTGCTGCAGGGATGTTTGAGGGGCATTATTTGTTCGTTTGTACATTAGCAAGTTGGTGTTTTGATGGTGGCTTGAATATACATGACAGGACCACTTACAAATTTACCTCTTATGATGGAAATAAGTCACAGAGTTGGGCTGGTGTTATAACTAGGGTGTGAACCATACAATCTCTAGCTCAAGGAGCCAGGGTAGGTACAGTAAAACATTTATAACAAGATTGTATACAGTATTTGTTTAATAATATTTATTGCTGATGGCAAAACAAATTCAGAGTTGAATATAATTTTTCAAAGTATCAACATTGCCAAGTCAATCTGGATTTTCAATACACATTTAAAAGTTTGAATTCTTAAATAAAATGTAGTTACAGTATCATAAATGTTATTGTCTGTTTGATATTTATTATGTAATTTTGGATAAAAAATTGAACACATATAATGGCTTAGCCTCTTCCTCCAGCTGATGCTCCAGTGAAGGTCAAAATACCTCATCCTCATGTAAAGAAGTCTAAGATTCTCTTGGGAAAAGCTGGTGTTATTACCACCATTGAGGAAGAATCTCCTCCTCCTCCGCCTAAATCTCCAGACAAAGACCCATTCAACATTTCTAATGATGAATACTATCAGCCTAAATCATCTGAACAAACTATTAAGATGTCCATGGGTGGAGGTCTTCTTCAGCATTCCACTCCGGTTGTAAGTTTTAAATTCCTTTGCTTTTTATGCAATTAAAGTAAGGCTTGTGATTTAATGTTGTCCAAAGATCCATGACTTTGTACCCTTACCAACAGTTAAGCCATTTTTGGTAACATAATTGCATAAATGAGTTCATTTGTGTCATCCTGATGCACATAATTAGAATGTTTATAAACATGTTGTAATTTTTATCTACAATGCAATCCAGTGTTATTTCATCTGTTAAGAGTCATATGACCTCCCTCGGAGAGCCCATTTACTATGCTCAGGTTTCCCCAATCTATCCTCCCCAAGTAAATTTTTATTTCATCTCCAAGTGGATGCTGGAAATATAAGTGCCAGAAGATATAATTTAGTGCAGTACTCAGATTCAGTGTGTATGATAAACAATTAGAGTGCACTGGGAACAAAGTGGTTTAAGACATTTGCATTTTACAAATATGTGTGCATGCAATTACACCTGCAAAATTAACATTTTATCATTGTGAATAAGGATTTTTACCATTTCATTTTTTTTGTTTAGGTTGAACTTCAACCACCTTTTCTACCCACGTATATGGGAGAGAAGAAGCTGCGTTTGTTCCACCGCCCACCTCTAAAGCGGTATTCCCATGGTGCTCTGTCACATATGGCCCCTCATCCTGTGTATCCGCTAACTAAGGAAATAAAGAAGAAAGCAAAGGTAAATGTGTATAGTTTATAATAATGAGCTTGGTTTGCTATAATACTATCTAGTATCGTACAACTTCGATTTAACAAACTGTATGGGACCAACCTCAATTTGTTAGAGTGATGGATTCGTTGCAACCAGAGATGCCTCCAGGATGCATTTCTGATGCTCTGTGGGTTAATTTTACTAGGCAAAATTTGAATTTCATCCTATAATATAATAGACAACTCCCAAATGAACATGTCTGCAACAAAATTTAACCATGCCTAGTTTATTTCTCATGTCCCCACCCATAAAATTCATTTTCCAAAGGTAGCAGGGCCATACCTGAGTGAACAAAAACCTTGCCAACTAAAATAAAAATAAATATAAAATTTGGTTTTAAATATATTCAATAGCTTTTCCAAGGCCCCTGTAATTTTCTGTAATGTTGAGTCCATCTGTTAAAATGATCAAAAATGTTATTGGAGCCGTATTAATTGAGTTATCATTCATACCCGGATATTTCCCCCAGGATTTATGGGCTAATTTCACAGGGAAATTTTAACTTCAATCTGTCATATGAAAGCCAATTATCAAGAGAACCTGTGTGTAAAGAGATGTACGGTAACTACATTTAGCATGTTTCAAACAGTTTAGCCTCGAAATCTCATTTTCAAAGGAAAAAGGACCCATATTTTACTGAACAAAACCCTTTGCAACTGGAATAAAATAGAACCATAGAATTTGGTTTTAAATATACTCAGTGGTTTTCCCAAGGCCCCCCAACCATTTCTTATAATGTTGCCTCCATCTGTGAACTCTGTCCCAACATTCTAAGTAAATTCACACATCCTTCAGTGAACTCTTGTTCATCAAATCAGGTGAGTAAATCTGGCATGGAAGGTGTCTTCCAACCAGAGATTCGCCAAATCAAGTTTCGTTGAATTGAGGTTCCACTGTATAGTAATCTGATTTTCTATTGAAGGTTATGAAAATGAGCACCCTAATGCTTTGATTCATATTGTCACTTAAAAATTACTTTCATCTTTTGATTTCTCTTAATGTTTCTTCATAAGGTTTGTTTATTAACAGCAAAGAGAAATGGAGCGCTTGGCATCTGGCGGGGTGACGTTTCTTCATGAGAACTCCTGAAGATCTTACTGGCAAGGATGGTGACATTGTTCTTTTAGAGTACTGTGAAGAGTATCCTCCACTTCTATCCCAGGTGGGTTTCCCCTGTATGTAGTTTAACCCCTTGGATAGTGGCTCACACTAATGAACATTTTCTCTATAGAAATTTCAGAAACTTGGGTTCTGCTTTTAAATCTATATAATTATCAAGATTTGACATTTCTCTGGCTATTATTATCTAATAAAAGATATAGCTTGTTATTATACATATAAGGTTATTTATAATAATTTTGAAGCATATGGTAACATCACACACAAAAATATTTAAGCTACCAGTTGCTACTTTCTTTCACCGAGAAGCTAAAAAACAGTATTCAATCAAATAAATTGTAGTAGACTATAAGGTGGTGCTGGCTTGTGTACACTCTTACAGGCAAGACCATCATTAAGAACACCTCTTACCTCTACTGCTCTCTCCTCTTACATTAATTAGTAAAGGCACTTTTAATTTTGTTTACATAATATGTGGAAGGAAAATATCTGGGCAAAAGCACCAAGCCATTAAGACTATATAGCACTACATAATATGTGGAAATCACTGAAACTCTTGTATTTTGAAATAAACTTGCAGGTTGGTATGTCAACAAGAGTTAAGAACTACTACAAACGACGAGCAGGAAATGATAAGGGACCCCCAGAATTTCGCTTTGGTGAGACAGCTTATGCACACACTTCTCCTTTCCTTGGGGCTATGCATCCAGGCCAGAGCATTCAGACCTTAGAGAACAATATGTTCAGAGCACCTCTGTATGAACACAAGGTAATTTTATTGTAAAATTGTTACATTACATAGTTCATGTTGGTTAGAAAGACCTCTTTAATTTTTACCATTCCTTAGGACAAAAAGAGTTAGTCTAGTTATGTACATATGTGTGTGTTCTGCAGCTACTTACTTCAGTTCATAAATAAAGTTAGATTTATTTTAAATATAATATTCATAAACTTTTCCTATCATCATTTTCCAGATAAGTATATATCTTCTGTGTCAATTTAAATAAGTTTTTGTTATGATTTTGTGTTTAACAAGCTTTGCATGACTTACTTGTGGAAGCCAAATGCGGTACTGTATTAGTTTATAAAATAACATTATTGTACCTACCTTCAGCTCCTTTGATGTACATACCAGCATAGTTGAAAATGCCTCGTTAGTTTTAAAACTTTTGCAGCCATTGGTGTATTGCTATTGGTGTATTGCTTCAGCCATTGGTGGAGCTATAAGACTGATATGTGCTATATTAGTCTGGGGCTTCAGCCAATGGAGTTCTGCCTACGGGGACCAGAGCTGGAACCTGGCTCCCTCAGAGAGGCACAGGGAGCAATGGCTTTAGGAGACCCCCCTTGTATTTGGGGGTATTCCTTGTCTGCCATCGACCGGGGTTAGGCACCCAGGTGCCTAAAATAAAGTGGACAATCAATCTATGAGAATGGTCCAGGACGGACCGAAACGTCGTCGTCCCTTCACCTTCTAGTGTGTGGTCTGGTCAACTTACTTTAGCCACGTTATTGTGACTCATCGCCTGCAAAGGCCACTAAACCCCAGCTGGCCCCAATTGCGGGGCAACTGCCGAGCAGCATGAACCCCTACGGAAGTGAAGCCCGAAAGCCCGAGGGAAAGGAAACCCTAGAACCCAAGGGTAGTACTCACAGGGAGCTTATGGAAGGCAGCCCTAAGTGCATGCAGCCCTCAGCACACTATAATACAACTGGCCACTGTGCCACAAACAGCAGGAAACATCACAAGGGAACAAAATCCAGCACAAATCTGAGGCCAGAATCGACAACTGCCCCAGAGCGCTTCAGCCATGAACTGAAGTGTGGAGAGCCAGTGTGTGGGTCCGGGGCTCCGGATCCAATTGCTTGTTTGTGTGTGTTTCCTTTGCTTTTCTTTTGGGGAGTTCTATTTCTCTGTTCGGTCTTGGGTTTCTGCATTTTCTGTGGGGAGCCCCTACGGCTCCCTGGAGCTTATCGGGCTAATGTATGTTATGTTAGACCGGGACACTAGCTATGGAGTTCAGACCTACCAGGGACCAGCGCCAGAACCTGGCCCCTTCAGAGAGGTTTCAGGGAGCAATGGCCCTGGAAAACCCCATATGGTTGGGGGTTTTCCTTATCTGCCATCGACCGGGGTTAGGCACCCAGAAAGGTAGGCGTAACAAAACAAACCCCACATGGTAGAAAACTACAACAAACCGAACAGAGAGGTAGAAAAACTCCCTACAATCACAAGGAAAACAATCAAACAATCACTTTACTGCCGCGCCGGTTGTCCGCGCAGCCCTCCCCTCCCCGGGAGGGGGAGGGGGGGGCCCCGGACCTCACCGCGCCGGCTGCCGTCAGTTCGTAAGCTAGTGTCAACCGGGATACACGCTTCTCTGGCCTCAAATTCCTTGGCGGTGTTTGCCTCGTGTGGCGTTCTCTGCTGTTTTTGTGGTTTGCGGTGGCCAGGAGTATTTCATCAGTGCCGGGGCTGCATGAGTCTAGGGGTTCCCTTCCCTAGGCGCCCTGTGAGTACTGCCCTTGCGTGTCAGGGTTATCTTCTCTGGGGCGTTCGGGAACCGCTCCCGTAGGGGTTCTTGCTGCTCGGCATTTGCCTCGCCCTTGGGGCCAGCTGGGGCTTGGGGCCCTTGTTTGGCCTTGGGTAGGGAGTTGGTGTTGTGCTGGTTAGGGCGCCAAGGTGTTGCACTGCCTGCCACCTACGCGGCGGCCGGTTCCTGTTGCCTCTGGGGACGGTGTACTTTTGCGGGGTTTTTCTTTTGTTTTTATTTTCTTGCCTGGTGGGGGTCTGCATAGTGTGGCTATAGTTCCACTAGTAGTGTTTGGCAGCCCTCTGCTAGGCCCCCGTGCTTGTACACGTCCCGGGGTTTTCAGTATTAATCTTTACCCTTGTTTTCGGGTTTCTTAACCGGTTAGCAACACCTTGCCCGGGCTTCCCGTAGTTGCTAACCTACGGGCCCTGGAAACCCCTGTCTGGGCTCGGGAGACCATTGCATGTGTCTTCCGGGTACCAACCCGTCTTGTACGGGATCGTTGGTTGCTGTGCCTTTGTCTCTAGGTGACAGTCGCCATTTACCTCCGTCATGCTGCCTGTTGGGTCCCTGACACCTTGACCCGGAGTCTTGCGAGAGAGTTTCTCTGCTTGTTCTCCAGTACTCCTGATGTTATTGCTATTCAGAGTACAGGCGGCATCCGTGTTGCAAGCTAGGTTAGGTTGCTGCAACATGCTAGGTTGGTTTCCCACTCGGATGCCCCGAGGCCGCCCCGTTTTGGTTAGGTGCTGTTCGCCCTCCTCCCTCCCTGTTCCCGGTTCCGGACTGTCTGCGGGTTTCGGGGTCGGGGCGGGGTTTAGTTGGGGCAGAGGCTCGGGCGGTTTTCGGGGGCTGCCCCATTCGGGTTGGGGGACGGAGGTTTTAGAGCCTGTTCCTCCAGCCAAGGCTTCTGGGGCTTACCAGCGGCCCGTTTCTTGCTGCCTTTCCCATGGACTCTTTCTTTTCTTTAAGGGCGGAGGGCTTGGAGGACGGCTCTGCCCCGGGGCCTCTGTTGCTGGTTCCCGGGGCTGTGGGGGATGCCTGCTAGCAGTTCTGGGGCGGTTTGCCCCTGCCGGGGTTTTTCTGCTTTTGGGCGGAGTTTTTAGCCCATCCAGTCTGCTTGCTTCCCACTTTTGCTGGCGTGTTTTGTCTCTTAGCGTCCAGCACAGCCCCTGCTGGCGGCCATTTTCGTCTGCCTGTTTCCCGGCGTGGCCACCAGGGCGGCGTTGCGGTTTGTTTACATACGCCTGGGTGTGCGAGCGAGCGTCTGGGGTGAGTTTTTCACCCTTTTTTCAGGGGGTTTTCTTCTCCTGTGTCGTTTTTTTTTTTTTTTTTTTTTTTTTTTTTTTTTTCTGGTTTTCTGCCCGTTATTGTTCCTTTGGGTGTTTATTTCCACCGGGCTTCTGGGCCCATGGGTTTGGGCTCAGTGTTTCTGGCTGTTAGGCTTGCTCCCACACCTTGTCCCTCGGTTTTCGGTCTGTTCTGACTGTTTCCCAGAGGGTTCTGTAGGGGGGCTGCGCTTGCCTTTTGTGGTGTTCTCCGCCGGCAATTGTGGTGGTTTGGCTTCCCCCTGGTTCGATTCTGGGTTCCTTTGGGTTCTTTGGTTTCGTTCCAGAGGTTTCTTCCTCTTGGGCCCCCTTTTTGTGGGTTCAGGGGGCTTTGTTTCCTCATGTGACCTGGTTCTGCCTTCTGGGGTTCCGGGGTCTTCCTGGCTTGCAGACTGCTCTTTTTGGGTCTAGGCACATGTTGTTGTGCTGGGCCTTTGGGGTTTTGCTGTCGAGGTGGGCCTTTTGATGCAGTTTAGTGCCTTCTTTGCCTAGCCGGTGTGGTGCTCTGCCCACTGGTCGGCAACTTGTACTTTACATTTACATTGTATGTACTCGCCTCGTTGTGCTTGCGGGGGTTGAGCTTTAGCTCTTTGGTCCCACCTCTCAACCGTCGTTCGACAGGTGTACAGGTTCCTGAGCCTGTTGGGCTCTATCATCCCTACACTATAAACTGTGTAGGGAGTCAGCCTCCGCCACATTGCTTCCTAATGCCTGGGTGTATGCTTGTGCATGTGTACGCTGTGTGTGTGTGTGTGCATGTGGT
>WNGS01167840.1:7530006-7565572 GCA_020271785.1 Procambarus virginalis | reverse complement strand
GGCAGTATGGGGTTCCAGAAGACGAGGTATGCTTATAATATGATGTTAATATAAATGATCATAATAAGAGGCTTTTATATATGGAAAATATAGTGCAACCTAAAAAAATACAGATTAACTGAGTTCAGACCTGCTTTAGACATTAAATAATTTTTCTGTGGGGAGCCCACATTATTATAAAAAGATTGCTGATTTGAAGTCACTGCTCGCAAACATTCATATTTGATTCCTCTGAATTGAAGGCTTCTGTGTGAATTATGCTCATGAAAGTTTTTTAAGCTTTTTTCATATTGGTCAAAATTGTAGGCTGTTTGGCTGACTTCAAGCTCTTGACTATATAACCTCCTATGATCATTATTTGATTTTCAGATTGCTAAACTAACAAGATGGGAAGTAATTGATGTAGTGCGAACCTTGTCAACTGAGAAAGCCAAAGCTGGTGAAGAAGGAATGAACAAGTTTTCTCGAGGGAACCGTTTCTCTATTGCTGAGCACCAGGAAAGGTAACCATATGTTCTAAAAAATATTTTATTATGGCACCTTGGTGCCAAACTGTTACTAATGTTGGTAATTCCTAAAGGCACTGCCTCATTACAAGAAAAAAGCTACAATGTTTTCTTCATTTTCTACGAGTAAACTTGGAGCTCAAAGTGGTTAGACTGTGTTAACACTGTCCATTTTAGTAATTGCATGTTTATGTCCTGAGGGTTCTGCATGCAGGGCTTACTGACCCTTTGATATCCTGCCTATGTCCCGGGGTTTCAGCAGGTCAGGTACGACGGCTTACCGATGTCCTGCAGCTAATGCGTAAGCTGGCCCTTTGAAGGCATGCCCAAATCCCGGGGTTCTGCATGAGGGGACTTACTTACCTTATTTTCCATAAGTAAACTTGGAGCTGAAAGCAGTGTGTTAAGAACATCTGCTTTGGTTTTAGCGACTGCACACTTTTGTCCTGGGGGGGGTGGGGTTACACGAGGGGCTTAACAGTCCTTTGATGGCCCACTTACGTCCCAGGGAGTGGCATAATAACCTCTGCGGCTCAATATATCTAGGTCCAAGTGAATGAAAAAGTTATATGAATCAGGTGCCAAGAATAAAAGCTTCTTATAGCTCCATGTTGTGAAGCTATCACAGTTATAGACTATTTTAAAAGCCAAGATCCAACTTTAATTTGTGGCATTAGTGAGTCATCCTAACATACACTGACCCTCTTTGCCTGATCTTTACAGCTCAATGCAAAACTATTTCTTTTGAATATTGGTGGAGTGACTGCCTTCTCATTTTGTTTATTCTATGTTAATATTATTATTATTAATTCTCAGATACAAAGAAGAATGTCAGCGTATATTTGATCTTCAGAATAGAGTTCTAGCATCTGAAGAAGTCTTGTCTACTGATGAAGGTTCATCAGAGGAAGAGGATAATGACTCCGATATGGAAGAAAAAGGAAAATATATTGAAAACATCCTTGCTAATAAGAAGACTACTTCACAGGTTAGGGAGGGACTAGCTTTCTGACGAAATTATGGCTTTAATGCTTTTGAGAATTTATGGTAATTTATATTGTATCAGTATTTTGTAATATCTGAAACCTTTCAATTAATTACAGGGTATTTGCATTTTTTCTTTAGGATGGGGTCTTCCTATCCAATGAAAATGGGAAATGGGGTAATGAATATTTAAACATTGTTAATTTATAAGGTACAGTTTTATTTAATTGAGTACAAATTGTATGTTCTATTCATTCATTACCATTATCCCCTATCCCACTGTTGTGGGTTGTAGAGTAACCGCCTGATAATATGTCCATACCACCCAAGTGTATTACATTTCATCCACTCCATGTTTTATTCACTCATCATGTTTACTTGGGAACTTCTCTCGTTTGCATCATCAGTACTTTAGATTGATGGTGGATAGATAGATGAATAGATGGATAAATGGATTGATAGGTAGATGGACTGATTGATGGACAGATTCATAGATAAATAGATGGATAGATGAATGAATAGATAAATGGATGGGGGCCTAGATTGACAAGTGGGAGATGGACACACCTGGACAATGCCAGGTACCACTCTTTTAGTATTCTATCAGTGTAGATTTAGAGATTTTACATATATAATTACCCAAGTGTCAGGTGGGGATTCTTTTGCGCTGGGGTTTACTGTTTTGGAGAATATAAATTCTAATCTGTATTGTTCTACAATATTTCTCGATTTAATACTTTTTGTAATAATCCATCTCGCTTCTTAATTGTCAAATTATTCAAATTTTGACCCTGTAATGTTCCAGATGACATTGGAGAAGGAAGAACAAGAGAGAAAAGAACTACAAAAGATGATTATGGGTGAAGATGATAAAGATGGTGATAAGAGAAAAGGAACTAAGAAAGATGAAGATGAGAATTCGCAATTTGGATTTGGAACTCCAGGTGATGTTTATTATCTCTCTCTCTCTCTCTCTCTGCATGTGGTGAATTGTACCATGTGGGAAATGCCTGTATCACTCTTCCCCACTTTAATTATCCATTCTTTCAATATGACCAAGTCATTTTGATACACTTCCCTCAATCTTAGGATTTATTTACCCTTACACTCTCCATCTTTATATATTCATTCCTTGGTTTGTTTTTCTGACACCACAAATTTATCTTGGAATCTCCATTTCTGCTGTTCTCTTATTTTTCATGACACACCAGTGTCTCATATCAGCATACAAGTACAGTATGACAGTGTATTTTCTTATCTTTTTAAACAAATAAAAAATTGCACAAGTGCCTCTCAAAGTCATCAACGGTTGTAAAGAATCTGGCCTTGGTCCCATGTAGTTTTCCAAATCTAGGTTGTACTGTATATTAATTATTTTCAAAGCTTCTTATGTTTATATTTTTTTAGTTTTTATTTTAACCACTTATTATTAACTCAGGTCGCCTTTTGAGAATCACTCGTACATTCAAGACTCCAGATGGAAAGGAGTACACCAGAACTGAAATTGTCCGAAAAACTGCTGTGATTGACACTTATGTCAAGATACGAACTTCGAAAGATGAATCATTCATAAAAAGCTTTGCTGGTCAACTTGGTGAGTTATGTTGTTCATTACATTTTTTATATTATGTATAGTAATACTATTAGGAACTATCATTTTGTAATGTCTTTTTTTTTATTTGTTAATTTAAGTGTTGTATAGCTTTTAGTTTTACTTGTACAGTATATATTTGCAATATATTATCAGCTTTAAATAATTAAAGTACTGCTTACTGTGAAAGCATCTCTACTTCAGATGAATCTCAAAAGGAAGAGATGAAGCGAGAGCGTCGACGTCTCCAGGAACAGCTGAGAAGAATTAAACGAAACCAAGAGCGCCAACCAAAGGCATTGTTACACCACCAAAGACTAAGAAGCCTAAGCTTAAACCTGATTTGAAACTAAAGTGTGGTGCTTGTGGACAGGTCAGAAATGAACAAAAATGTACAGTAAATGGATTGGATAGATATTTCTCATAACTTAATTGGGAGCTGTAGATCCTCTTGAGAAAAATGGTGCATGGTATACTACACCTCATTTAATTTATATTTTTGTATTTTCACAGTTTTCAAACAATGTTTCCATAGATGAATTCCAGATTAGAAATGTGTATACACTTTCATAGTGGTGAAAATTGATGTGCTTCTTGAGATATGGACCCCATACAACACTGCATATTCCAGTTTTGGTCTCACAAATGTCATGAACACTTTCTATAGTATATCATCGTTTATGTAATTAAAACCAAGTCTGAAGTTGGAAAGCAACGTATATGCTCCTTGCACAATGTTCTTGATGTGTTCCTCTGGTGACAATCTACTATCCAAAACCACCCATTGATCTCTTCCTTTGTTAGTCCTTTACTTCCTTTCCACATAAGTTGTGTGTGGTCTATTTTCTCCAGTTCCATTTCATAACTTTACATTTATTCACATTTCAATACATTTGCCACATGGCACTCCAAGCACTTATTTTATCTACATCAATTTGAAGAGCATGACAATCATCTAGGTCTGTCTTCCCTAGTAGCTTAGTATCATCAGCAAGCATGTTAAGATAATTCTGTATTCCTTCTGGTAGATTGTTTAAGACGATGAACATTACTAGTGCAAGAACTGAACATGCATACAGTATATATATCTGTATATAGATAGATGCAGAGAGAGACCATTCTTATTTATTTACTTTTTTGAGACAGGTTGGTCACATGCGCACAAACAAGGCGTGTCCAATGTACGCTGGCAATGCCAGCGCCTCACAGCCTATCAGTGTGGCTTTGACGGAGGAGCAAGAGGAGGAGATGGAGAAGGGTGGAATTGATGAGTCTGAGGAACTAATAAATGTCGATGGCACTAAATCAAACTGTCTTCCAAAGTTATCAAGGTAAATAACATTGGTACGCTGTACAAACTTACATATATACATGTATGAGTATTAACTTAAGGTACTGATTTGTATGAGTATTTATTTAATACTGTATTATATAAATACCAACAAGTCACTGAATATTAATAATTAGATAATTCAAATTTTTCAGTCCATCACTCATTATATATCTCCCTAAGTAAACAAGAACAGATGAAGGAAGTTCAACAAGAAGCTAAAATTTATTTATCTACAGCTAGGGTTTAGTGAAACAGACTAACCAAGAGTCTGGTATTTCCTGAATAGGGAGGAGCTTATATAGTTCCCAGAAAACTGGGAATAAACGTTTCCTAGAATGGAAACGACGTGTAAACAAATTAGCATTAGTGATTTTGGATGATCTAACATTAGTGAGCGTAGCAAAACAAAATTACCATTAGCCAGAAAAATTTAAGTAGATTATGAGAACCTTAATACTGCAACAAGGGATATCATCCCAGTGCTCCTATTTTTCAAATTTGTGTGCTATTCTGCCTGAAGTACTACGCTGGTCTCGCCTCCCCTTTCAAGGTAGGAAAGAGGCCTGAAATATAGTAGTAGAAGTCTACTGCATTCATATAAACAGTAAATTATCAAGATTATTAGAATTGTCTCAAATTCTTGGGATGTACTCTGGAATGGAAATGAGAGAGATATCTTATAATAAATAAAATATAGTATATGGAAGATGGAAGATACTTGAAGGTCAGTTCCCCAATTTGCACAATAAAACAACTTATTGGAGTAGAAGATATTGTAAAAAGTGTTCAATAAAATTGAAGTGTAGAGGTGCCATTGGCACAATGTGTAGAAAACACTTTGAATATCAGAGGCTCACCAATTTTTGAACTTCTTTAATCAAGTGTAGGAAATATTGCTAGAATATTTATTTATTTTTGTTTACTTTTAATTTAATTAAGTTCCTGCAGGAAGTGGATAAATGGGCAATGGTTGCAGCACCCTTACCACTCAAGTTATTACCATAAAAGCCTTGCTCTGAGCTGGGTTGTGGGCACAGAAGAACTCTTCATACCAACCATAAGCTCATATTCTCAGTTACCTGTAGCTAAACCAACAAAAACAAAATATTATATGTAATGCCTTTGAACAACCACATCTACATCAGGCTGGTTCCAATGGGTCCTTGAAGAGAGATCCATGGTAAATTACAGAATGAACAGTCATGTCAAAATAGCACCATAAGAAACAAATGTGATGGGCTTAAAATTTTGCTCCGTCAACAACCAAGGCGAGAGTGATAGGAGAGAAATAGTGGCCACAACAAATAGCAGATCACCAGATACTATTGAAACATCTACCAGGCCAATTCATATTTCCATTGAGACAAAAAACACAAATATTTGAGTTAAGTCTGTCACTTGCAGCCTTTAAATATAGCAGTAGTTCTGCCCTAGAAACTGCACACGAGAAGATTGGCAGAGTTGCTGGAGCTGCATGTGTAGTACTGATAGCCAACCAATTGTTTGGGGAGGTTTTGGAAGGAAACCAGAAACATGTATTCAGTGTGACTATCCTAACCTTTTTGACCCAAAACAAGAATGAGCAAGGTCAGTCAGTGATTAAAATAACAATTCAGAAAAGCAAGACAGTTACACAATACTACCAAGTAAGATCTGGGTTTAAACTAAATTAATCAGGTAATTCCACAAAGGTGACATGTCAGCCGAATGTATCCAAATACCTGTAGTGTGTGCCCAGCACTAACGCTGGGTGTGAGACCAAGTCCCAAGGCAAAGTTGACTGGTGAAAGAATCCAGACACAAATAACTTTGACATATGGAAGCATCCATTAATAGCAGGAGTTCACTATGCATTGCAACAAAAGTTTCAATATTTAAATAAGAAGTCATTTAACTGATGTGCGCTGGTCTTGGCCAGTCAGGTGTGCTGGGGAGAAGAACTATGAGAAAAGTAATGTTGGCAGCCTCTTAGTACTCTGTTAACAATATAGGAGTTGATATCTGGATGCTGTTGAAAATAGCAGCCATACAGACCAACTAGCAGCAGAGACCTTTTTGACAGCCTCTTGGAGTATTGCTTGGAGAGTTTTAAGTGTAGATAAATGAACTTTCTTGGGAGGTATTCCAGACTGAATAGTCATTTTCCCATATGATGCAGTGGGAATGTTTGAAAACATCTCTGCTACACTGTGATGTAATTGTCAACTTGTCTTGGCTATGTCTGGTCCCGTTCCTAGGAGGGCCAGGACAAGAGAGCTGCCAAGTATCCTGCTCAGAATGGAGTTGTTCATCTACACTCAAAGCATTATTCCAAGAGTTTCTGGTTATTAGAATTCAGGATTTTGGAGCTTCTTTACTTGCTGTTTATTTCATAATTTTCTGATTACTCAGGAATTGGTTAAAGGTATATTTTATAGTTATTTGCATTATTACACTGTGTACTGAAAGTATTCTGAGAGCTAAAAGTTTAACATTTCATTACAGCATGCAGAAGAGCTAAAACGACGATCCCTGGTGCTCAAAGTACCAAGAGATCAGGTAAAAAATGCAAAACGAAGGCGAGCAGGTACTGTAGTACACTGTGACTATTTGAAAAGAAAAGAAAGATGTGTAAATCGTCGCCGAATAGACCCCGTTATTACCCTTTCAACCATATTTGAGGAAATCTTGAATGACATGCGGGAAATGTCAGATGCTCAGCCTTTCCTCTTCCCAGTGAACGTTAAGGTAAATATGGAAACCATTCATTGTGTATTTACGGCTCATAGCTTTTAATGTACTACAGTTATTTTATCTAAATAAGTTGTTTACTGCCACACTATAAAGTTATACATAATGATTTTGATTGTTTCCCCATAACAATTTGAGACCTGTTGCATTATTTTAGTATTACTTGCAACTTTAATATACTCTTCTTAAGTGTAATGGATCACTTTGAACAAAGATATTTTTTAGTTTTTCTCTACATCCAGCTGTACTTTGGTATGTGCCTATGAATTGATTGCCAGGGAGTTCTGAAAGGATAATAGTTAACCAGCATTGTAAGGATAATGGATAGCAGCATTGTAAGAATAATGGATAGCAGCATTGTAAGAATAATGGATAACAGCATTGTAAGGATAATGGATAACAACATTTTAAGGATAATTGTTAGCCTGTATGGTTGTCTCTTCATCTCCGTTTTATAACAATGAGTCGCATCAATGACTGAAGATAGGCATGGGTGTTGCAGGAGCATTAGCAGTATCCATTAAAGTTAATATCCTACATAAAGGCCTGTGCAGTTAACCAACTCTAATGAATATTGTGATCATTACCATCAGCAGTAAGTACTTCATATCTTATTTTAATTATAAACCATTGCATCTGGTCTCTGGAAAATATAAGGAAAGTTTCAAAACTAAGTGTACACAAATTTTATGAGCACTGTGGGTTTTAAATATGAAAGATATTATCTTAATGCATAGGTCTATCCAAAAACATAGTGGATCTTGCTTTAAAATATCTTGGGAAACTTTTATTTTTATATATGATGAATGTAGTGTGTATTGTCTTGGTAATATGTGAACTTCACTAGCTTGACAGTGATATACAGCATACAGTAAGGTTTTAATTGTTTGAGTTACCAAAAGTATTTTGCATTTATGTCTCAAGTGAATAACAAAATGAGTACCATTTTATAATTTATATATATATTTGCATTTTTACTGGTTTCTTTATTTTCAGCAAGTACCTGATTATTATAACATTGTAAATCATCCAATGGATTTATCAACCATTCGGGATAATCTACGTCAGAAGAAGTATCAGAGCCGTGAAGAATTCCTGTCTGACATTTCACAGATAGTGGAAAACTCCAGACTTTATAATGGTACAGTCTTGTAGCACATCATTAGCTTTTATTATCTTTGGCTGATTAATTACAAATAAGTATCATATTTGCATTAATATAAACCATCCCCATATGTTAGCCATAGGGTGAGTTTTGAACCTGTTTCATAGAGAAAATCTATGACCTCGGTTCTAAGCTGCAACCCAAAGTTGACCCATCACTTAACCCTTTATCTGCTCATGTTAAATAGGGACACTCGCATCATACATGACCCTACTGCACGGGTCAACTAGAGATGATTTAGAGTACTGCATAAGATTTAAAAGTCCCGTGCATACACAGGGCCCACATTTGATTCCTCTGGCCCCCAGTAAACAGAAGCCATCTTGGAAAAAATAGTGGGCACCCCTCTTGGGTGTGAGGACCTCATTATTGTGAGGGGCGACCATGGCTAGCACATGATGTAGCAGCCCACAGCATCACTTTAAATGGATGAAATAAATAAATACCACTGTGATTATTTTGCAATGATTGTATCATAGTAGATCCTGACTGTGATAAAGACTATGTAAAAGGTTCAAATATTAGTGAACACAATGCTGGTTATGATGTTCACAGTGGGAAGCAGACATTCACAGCCACAGTTTTGTGCATCTGTGCATCATAAAACAAGACCTCAAGATTTTCTTTTAGAAAATGAACTTGTGGAAAATGATTCATATTTATGATTTAATGACAGGAATCAAATAATAATAGAAAGTGTTGTGGCTAGTTAGCGATGTACATAGTATATTGGAGGTATTTTGCCAAGGTAAGTCACACGTAATTTTTTTCCCTGTGATCAAAGTCCTCCTGTCTAATAGGAAAGTACAGTATAACCATCTTAACAATATTAGAGGGGATTTTGTTTTCTGGCACATTGGGGTGATGTTGGCTATAAACAGTTTCCTAGTGCTACAGTTAACCCTACATTAAAATTACATTCATATTTAAAAATTAATCTTAAGAAAGAAGAGTGGCTAAAGGAAGGAGAATGTGTTCATGCAGACATTACCAAGATCAATGGCATTACTACTAATCTTCATTATCCCAAATTCTTCAGTATGAGGCATTTAGGAAAGTTTAATTTTTTTATAACAAACACTAGAGAAAGCCATTCATACCCGATGTTGGCACTCCTGTACATCGAAAATCTCAAAACAATCTCCCAAATGTTTGACAAATTAAACATAATAGAAATTAAACTTCAAAAATTCCTTTACAGTTAAAAGTTTTTCAATTTAAAAGAAATTCATTATTTTTCTTTGATTGTGTTTACCAAATCCCATGCAAGGACTGCCAAAAAAAGAGTACATTAGACAATGGATCAAGATTTCCTGGAACAATAAATTTACACAAGTATGGTGTTAGAACTGGCCAAATATCAAGAGAAATGTTAGTGCGTTTGTGAGATAAGGACTGCTTAGTTCATTTAGGAGAATTCTAGGAGAGTATCTGATTTGTAAGTCTTTCATCAGTAGAAATATCATTGAATCGAGCATAATAAAATACTGTACAAGGATAATATCATAAACCTGGATTGTATAAACTTGATCCTCCTCTTGTTATAAAAAATTTACATACAATGAATATGAATAGTGTACTGGCAGTCTTTGTACATAATTGATTTAGATCCTCCTGTACAGTACTTACTTTGATTCAGAAGCTTTATTCACAAATTTAGTTATACAAGTCATTACACTTGTGGCTGGAGTGAACAATAAGGCAAGTTTATGCAATTTGTTGTATGTGTGTGTGTGTGTGTAATTACCTAAGTGTAGTTACAGGCTGAGAGCTACGCTCGTGGTGTCCCGTCTCCCCAGCACTCTTTGTCATATAACACTTTGAAATTACTGACAGTTTTGGCCACCACCACCTTCTCGCCTAACTTGTTCCAACCATCTACCACTCTGTTTACAAAAGTGAATTTTCTTATATTTCTCCGGCAGCTTTGTTTCGTGAGTTTAAATCTATGACCTCTTGTTCTTGAAGTTCCGGGTGTCAGGAATTCTTCCCTATCAATTTTATCGATTCGTATTACTATTTTGTATGTAGTGATCATATTGCCTATTTTTCTTTTATTTTCTAGTTTTTGCATATTTAATGCCTCTAACCTGTCCTCGTATGTCTTGTCCTTCAGTTCTAGGAGCCACTTAGTGGCATGTCATTGCACCTTTTCTAGTTTATTGATGTGCTTCTTAAGATATGGGCACCATACAACCGCTGCATATTCCAGCTTTGGTCTAACAAAAGTCGTGAACAATTTCTTTTGTATTTCTCCATCCATGTATTTAAAAGCAATTCTGAAATTGTGTGTGTGTGTGTGTGTATATATATATATTATTATTATTATTATTTTTATTATTCAAATAGCTTGGTGCAGTGATCGAGATGTATTGTATTATTGTAGGTGTTAAGAGCACTCTCACGGTAACAGCACAGAAGATGCTGGAATTGTGCATTGATCGCTTTGCTGAGAAGGAGGAACGTCTTATGAGACTGGAGAAGGCCATCAACCCACTCTTGGATGATGATGACCAGGTGTGGTATTATAAAATATGTTGGGTTTTCATACATCCTTGAATATATAATGATGGGATGATAATATCTTATAAGTCTAACAGGAAAGTACAGTATAACCATTGGTGTGCTCAGTTCCTCGACCCTGGATCACACTATGCGCCATTTTCATATTAAAAAGATAATTATATTTTTAGTAGTTTTTCTGTGGGGGAGTTCTGCCTACCGGGGACCATGAGACAGAACCTGGCGCCCTCAGAGAGGCACAGGGAGCCTCTGGAAAAAAAAAACTGTGGTCGGGGTCATCCCTTATCTGCCATCGACTGGGGTTTGGCACCCAGAAAGGTAGGCATAACAAAACAAACCCACTTGGTAAGAAAATTGCAACTAAATACCGAACAAGGAGGCAGAACTCCCCACTACTCTCTGTGAAACAAGCAAACAGGCAAACGTCACACGTGCCGCTAGTCTGTGCAGGTACCCCCCCCCAGGGGAAGCCCTGCAACAGCTGCTCCAACCCCCAGTTCTTCGGCTGATGCGATCTGGGGCAGTAGTCAACCCTGGCCTCGATATCATGGCAGTGTTTTGCCTTAGGGGTGTGGTGTGGTCTGGTGGCCAGGTGTAACATCCATGTATTGGGGCTGCATGTGCTTAGGGCTGCCTTCCCTAAGCACCCTGTAAGTACTATCCTTGGGTGCTAGGGTTATCTTCCTTAGTGCCTTCGGGACTCCACTTCCATAGGGGTTTTTGCTGTTGGGCATTTACCCCATCCTTGGGGCCAGCTGGGGTTTTGTGGCCTTTGTTTGGCCTTGGTTAGGAAGGGGTATTGTTGCTGGTTGGGGCGCAAGGTGTTGCGCAGCTTGCCTACCTACACAGCGGCCGTGTTCCTGTTTCCTCGGGGGACGTTGTACTTTTGCAGGGTTTTTCTTTTGTTTTTGTTTCTTGCCTGGAGGGGGTCTGCCTTGTTTAGCTATTGATCCACTTATGATATTTTGGTGGCCCTTTTCTAGGCCCCCGTGATTGTGCATGTTGCAGGGGTTTCAGTGTTTTAGCTCATTCCCCTTTGTTACTCTTGGGTTTAACCAGCTTTGCAACACCTTGCCTGGACTTTCCATAGCAGTCAGTCTTTGGGCCCTGGAAAACCCTGTCGGGGGCTCGGTGGACCGATGGATGCATCTTCAGAGTTCTATCTCACTTTGTGCAAATTTGAAGATTGTTGTGTGCCCTTGTCTCAGGGTGACAGACACCAATTTTGCCTCCATCATGCTGCCTGTTCGGTCAATGACACCATTGACCTGAAGTCTTGCAAGACATGTTCTCTGCTTGTGTTCTTGCTTCGTCGAGTTGTCATCCTATGTTGGACTTGTTTATTCTCTGGGGTGGCCGTTCTCGGCCTACTTGGAAGGGACGTGCCAGGGTTTGGGGTTCCTCCAGTTGGGGGTGGGCCATTGGTGCCAGTTTCTGAGCTGGCGCTTCATTTGGAGCCAGCATCGTCTGGTTGGCGCAATGATCTTGAATTGAATTGGCTCGTCAACCTGCTTCTTGTAATGACCGTTGGCCCTTTTGCGGGGCGATGGAGGGGTGGGGGGAGGAGGCTCGTGCTGTTTGCTCATACCTGGTCCCACGATTTGTGGGTGTTTCGGGTCATCTCCTCTGGCCTGTGGTGGCATTGGGCGGCTCCTCTTCCTTCAGGGGGGTTCGGAGGTCGCAGGGCCTGCTTCTTTCCCTATGGTTTGTCGGGTCATCTTGGAGTGGGTGCGCTTGGGAGTGGTCGAAACGACGCTGTCTCTCAGGTGGGTTTCCCTCCATGTTTCCAATGCCGAAACAGGACTGTGCAAATCTGCGGTTCATTCTGGACTTGTCCTGCCTGAACCCCTGGATACCTCCTTTCAGATGACCACTGGTCTCAGGTCCAGCTTCTGTTAGAGCCAGGTGCTTGGATGGTGTCTCTGGACCTCCAGGAAACGTATTGGCGCGTTCCCATTTATTACACATGGGAAGCTCCCACGTGGGCAGCCTCCATGTGGCAGCTCCCATGTGGGAAGCTGTGGGAACAAGCGGCACAACGGCAATGGTTAACATTTGCTTGTTTTCCATGTTTTCTTTTGGGGAGTTTTTTTTTTTCAAATTTCCTACCATGTAGGTTATTTTTGAGGTGCATACCTTGGTGCCTAACCCTGGTCGATGGCAGACAGGTAATACCCCGAAATACAAGGGAGTTTCCCTAGGCCATTGCTCCCTGCGCCTCTCTGAGGGAGCCAGGTTCTGGCTCATGGTCCCCGGTAGGCAGAACTCCATTGACTGAAGCCCCAGACTAATATAGCGTATATCAGTTTTGTAGCTCCAGGAAGCTTCCAAGGCTTGCCCAGAAAATGGTGTTTAATTACATTCAATGCTGGGTTTTTGCCTACACCCCAAATACTAAAAATGAGTTACAAAAATTATAAAAACTAAAATTTTTGAGTTAAAAAATTAGTTAAAAATTCTAAAAATTAAAATACAAAATTAAGAGAAATTTATCTATAATGTATTTGTCTATACTGTATAATGTACTTCCTTGCATATATAGAATTCCAAATTTAATAAATTCTAATACAGTACTGGTATCATTTCCTCAAATTTGAATAATGATTTAAACAATAATTCTACATTTTCTTTTCTTTTATAGAATTCAAGGAAAATAATATAAATACTGTATGGGTGAATAAACTAAAATACAAAAATTTGTTTCAAGTTGATATTTTAATATAGTTGCTCATGGTGGTGCCATATACTCCAAAATTCTTCTAATTACTTTTCTATAAGAGAACAAGCCTGATAATTTTATGAGGCAATAATAACACGTGGTATGTAAAGTCTTGGTAAATGTTGGGATTTATATCCAAATCCCAATTTCCTCAAATCTAATGATGAAGGGGAAGGGAAGGGAACTTTCTAGGGAAAGTGCCAAACCATTACGACTATATAGCACTTGGAAGGGGTCAGGGTAAGGATTTGGGATGGGACGGGGGAAGGAATGGTGCCCAGCCACATGGACGGTCGGGGACTGAACGCTGACCTGTATGAAGCGAGACTGTTGCTCTACCGTCCTGCCCAAGTGGTTGGGCATATGGTGAAGTTTATTTTGTTTATTTCTGTTCCCATAAAATAATAATCATAGTCTGTTTTTCCTTTGATTGTAAATATTAAAGTTTCTTTAAATTTCCAACAGGTTGCCTTTGACTATATTTTGGACAACATTGTGAATCAGAAGCTTTTCTCAATGCAGGAATCATGGCCTTTCATGAAGCCTGTCAATAAAAAAAATGTCAAAGATTATTATGAAATAATTCAGCATCCTATGGATCTTTCAACTATTGCTAAAAAAGTTAAAAGTGAGTATGAAACATTTAGATTTACTATTTATTTTGTTTATATCAAAATTTGCTTGTTTAGCATTTTTATTTGCAAATACTGTACTATTAATTTAGAATATATTCTTTTTTATTATAATATATAATAGCGTTTGACAAAAATGAACAGTATTTCAGTTCATGATGTATTATAACATGCTAATTAAACAACTTCCCCATATTGATAGGGATTCAGGTCTGGAGTCTTCTATCTAGTGTTTCTTTTTCTAAAGAAACTACTAAATTTGATTACAGATCCTGTAATCAGTGTTTAGTAATTCCACTTTTGTTAGATGGCTTTCCTTCTAATTCCACTGTTTTTTTGGTTTGTTTGGGCTTAAAGAATTTAGATTTTATCCATGTATTCTCTATACAGCCTCTAGTTTTGTTGAATTTATGCCGGTAAAGAGGGAAGCAATATGTTCAGTTTATTTGATTCTTATATTAATTAAACTGTGCAATTTTAATATTGTATATGGATGTATTATTGAAATGATTAAACAAAATGTTTGGTTAGGTGATTTATCACCGAATAAAAGCTTTCAATTCCTAAGCTTAAATCTGAACATCGCTAATTTTTATTTTTAGTAACTGTGTATTTGTAAGAATTAGATGGATTTTTTGTTCTTTAATAGGCAGATTTTGACACTAGAGGACAAAACTGATTTGGTGTATGTTTTTGTCATATTTGTCTATTGAAGAATATTTGTTAAGGTATTTGTAAATAGTTTTGCATAAAGCATTATGAAAAGATGACATGTTCTAATGAAATCCACTTAAGTATGAAGTACTCCTCCCTTGACAAATACAATATGATGATTGTTGCTGAATTATTTGCAGATCACAAGTATCACAGTCGAGCAGAATTTATGCACGACATGGAGCTGATTATGACTAATAGTATCAGATATAATGGACAAGACTCATCTTTCTCACAGAAGGCTGAGATACTGATTCAAGTTTGCAGGGAAAATCTGGCTGAGGTGAGATACATTGGATATTATATATATATATATATATATATATATATATATATATATATATATATATGTTATTAAATATGACCGAAAAAGTAAGATTAATAATTCTAACACGAATTTTCTCAATTTTCCTTATGTTTGTTTTTACTGATGACGGTAAATTAAAAATCAATTCTCCAAAATTCATTCTTTATATCTTAGTCTGACGCGGCACTTGAGCGCGTTTCGTAAAACTTATTACATTTTCAAAGACTTTAGTTACACACACACAGAACAACTATAACTGAACAGAGTTTAAATACCTGCATTTGGGTGAGGTGACATGTTACAATGGTTTGGGGTGAGGTGAGAACAAACACAGAACACGAAACAATGGGTATAAGGGAAGAATAGATCTGTAACTGCAGAAGGCCTATTGGCCCGTATTTCTTGATGTTTCTATATTGGAGCGGAGTCTTGAAGTGGGTAGAATATAGTAGTGCGTTAATTGGCTGTTGATTGCTGGTGTTGACTTCTTGATGTGTAGTGCCTCGCAGATGTCAAGCCGCCTGTTGTCGCTGTATCTATCAATGATTTCTGTGTTGTTTGTTAAGATTTCTCTGGTGATGGTTTGGTTGTGGGAAGAGATTATATGTTCCTTGATAGAGCCCTGTTGCTTATGCATCGTTAATCGCCTGGAAAGAGATGTTGTTGTCTTGCCTATATATTGAGTTCTTTGGGGCTTACAGTCCCCAAGTGGACAAAAGAAGGTCACCACCAAAGACACCTTACAAGCTGAAATTATCGCAGAAGGAGGAAAGAATCGAGGCAACTACAGAAGTACCATACTGACCCCCGAGCTCAAAGCGGCAGCCAAGAGCCTTCGTGAGAACAAGGAGATAGTTGTCAGGAGAGGCGACAAGTCGCCAATATACGTCATCCTTAAGAAAGACGAATATCTGGCGAAAATGAACCACATATTCTCTGACCAAACTAAATTCCAAAGGGTAACGAAGGACACTACAGCCGAATTGAAAACAAAGGTCAACAAGTTGATTGAAACTGTGAATGCCAAGAAATCCGGACTCCACCTGCCAAAGATTATTGGAGAATATAAACCTGGATATGCGTATGGAAACGTCAAGACGCATAAGCCTGGAAACCCACTTCGGCCAATTATCAGCCAGATACCCACACCCACGTACAGACTGGCGAAACGACTCAACGGCTTACTGACTCCTTATGTCCCGTGCAACTTCAGCCTGAAATCCCCGAAGGAATTTGTTGACTTACTGCGGGGAACACGGGCTACAGGGATAAGAGCATCGTTGGACGTAGAATCACTGTTCACCAACGTACCTGTGGATGAAACAATCGGGATGATAATGGACCGAGTGTATCGAGACCCGGCATGTACTCTCCTTGACATGCCAGAAAATATCCTGAGGAAACTACTCCAAGCTTGTACTAAGGAGGCACCCTTCTTGAGCCCGGATGGGCACATGTATAAGCAAGTAGATGGGGTCGCTATGGGTTCTCCCCTAGGCGTCCTGTTTGCAAACTTCTACATGGGTACTATTGAGGAAAAAGTCTTAGTCGACTTGAACTTGAAACCGGCCATATACTGCAGGTATGTTGACGACATTTTTACACAGGTACCTGATGTCAGACATCTGCAGGAGCTGAAAGAAGCGTTTGAGCAGAATTCTGTGTTACGTTTCACTTACGAGATGGAGAAGGATGGGAAGCTGCCCTTTCTAGATGTAACAGTCATGGAAAGGAGCGGAGGTTTCCACACTACAGTCTACACTAAGGAAACAAACATAGGAATGTGCCTAAATGCCAACAGTGACTGCCCAGATAGGTACAAGAGGAGTGTTGTTAACGCTTATGTCGACCGTGCTCTCAGCCACAGCTCAGAATGGAAGCAAGTCGACGAAGAACTCTGTAGAGTAAGGCAGGTCCTAGTCAACAACGGCTTCTCCAATGGTTTCATTGAAGACATCATAAGAAGGAAAGTGAAACGCCATGCAACCTCTGAAGATACAACTAACACAACACCTATACCCCCTATTAGACTATTTTACAGGAACTTCTTCTCCACAGCTCATAAAACGGAGGAAAGGGTCCTGAAAGATATTGTTAATAGAAACGTTATCCCTACAGACAAAAATCAGAAGATACAATTGACGATTTACTATAAAACCAAGAAAACTGCCAACCTACTCATGAGAAACTCTCCAGACACAAAGCAGAACGCTTTGAAAGAGACCAATGTCGTCTATGCCTTCAAATGCCCACTTGGGGACTGTAAGCCCCAAAGAACTCAATATATAGGCAAGACAACAACATCTCTTTCCAGGCGATTAACGATGCATAAGCAACAGGGCTCTATCAAGGAACATATAATCTCTTCCCACAACCAAACCATCACCAGAGAAATCTTAACAAACAACACAGAAATCATTGATAGATACAGCGACAACAGGCGGCTTGACATCTGCGAGGCACTACACATCAAGAAGTCAACACCAGCAATCAACAGCCAATTAACGCACTACTATATTCTACCCACTTCAAGACTCCGCTCCAATATAGAAACATCAAGAAATACGGGCCAATAGGCCTTCTGCAGTTACAGATCTATTCTTCCCTTATACCCATTGTTTCGTGTTCTGTGTTTGTTCTCACCTCACCCCAAACCATTGTAACATGTCACCTCACCCAAATGCAGGTATTTAAACTCTGTTCAGTTATAGTTGTTCTGTGTGTGTGTAACTAAAGTCTTTGAAAATGTAATAAGTTTTACGAAACGCGCTCAAGTGTCGCGTCAGACTAAGAAATAAAGAATGAATTTTGGAGAATTGATTTTTAATTTACCGTCATCAGTAAAAACAAACATAAGGAAAATTGAGAAAATTCGTGTTAGAATTATTAATCTTACTTTTTCGGTCATATTTAATAACATATGTCTACAGAAAGACTGCTACCAAAATATACTAATATATATATATATATATATATATATATATATATATATATATATATATATATATATATATATATTATATATATATATATATATATATATATATATGTCGTACCTAGTAGCCAGAACTCACTTTTGGCCTACTATGCAAGGCCCGATTTGCCTAATAAGCCAAGTTTTCCTGAATTAATATATTTTCTCTAATTTTTTTCTTATGAAATGATAAAGCTACCCATTTCATTATGTATGAGGTCAATTTTTTTTATTGGAGTTAAAATTAACGTAGATATATGACCGAACCTAACCAACCCTACCTAACCTAACCTAACCTATCTTTATAGGTTAGGTTAGGTTAGGTAGCCGAAAAAGTTAGGTTAGGTTAGGTTAGGTAGGTTAGGTAGTCGAAAAACAATTAATTCATGAAAACTTGGCTTATTAGGCAAATCGGGCCTTGCATAGTAGGCTGAGAAGTGCGTTCTGGCTACTAGGTACGACATATATATATATATATATATATATATATATATATATATATATATATATATATATATATATATATATATATATATATATATATATACCAGTATTTATTATTTGAGCACTTTAGGACTATCTACAATCCAGATACACGTATAATAATGTATACCAAAATGGTTAAATGAATGATTCTAGCATGACTCAACGGTTGTATTTATTTTGTTCTTCACTTGGGAGGAAAGTTTAAAAACTAACACTCCAATGTTCATGTTGCATTTTTTATGGACCTGATGCTCTATGCCAAGGTATACACGTTGAAGGAATTACTGTATATTGATAATAAAATACATCCCAAAAGATCGAGTACCTTAGGCTATTTCTACCCTCCAGCCATGGTACACTCAGTATCCACAGAAGCAGAGGAAAGTGAATGCAAATTAAAAAACAATAATAAACAGGTATATTCCATGTGGCAATGATGAAAAGTGTGATGGTTACCCTGTTGAGGAGATTGGGTAATCTTTTTCTGCATTCTAATTGTTCACTGGTGTGATAGGTGTGTAAAGTGGTTTTGCAGATGATATAATGTTCATACGTGTAAGCTGGCTGTTCATAACTGGATGAGAATGCTTGATGAGAAGTACTTCTGCTATGTTTAATCTGCAATTTTTACCGTACTAATTCTTTTATATTTCATTGTACAATGTATTACTTTTGTAATGGGTTAAGGTTCTATGTCTGATTTCAGTATGAAACTCATCTCGATGCCTTGGAGAAAAAGATAACTTTAGCTCAGGAACGAGCATTAGAGCAAGCCGAGACAGATTCCCTTGGCACATCTCTTGGGCCAGACGATGATACTAATTACACCTATGCTGAGCCAGAACATGACCATCCTGATCATCATTTGGGCTCGCCATCTGATCATCTTATGGACTATTCAGGTATGTTGCAGATGATGAGTCACAATAACGTGGCTGAAAAAAGGATGACCAAACCATAACTCGGAAGATGGAGAAGCGACGACGTTTCGGTTCGTACTGGACCGTTATCAAGTCGTGCGATACGACTTGTTAATGGTCCAGGACGATGGATGGAAACGTCGTCACTTTTTCATCTTCCGAATTGTGGTTTGGTCATCATTCAGGTATGTTAACACTTGAAATATAAGTTTTCACCCGCATAGTAAATGAAAATTGCTTTTGCGAAGTTTGTTCTTCCTTTGGCCTCATTTCAGCCAACTGCTCTTCCTGCTCATGAATAAATATATCCTGTCACTTAAATACTTCCCAATGAGTAGTTGTCTTTGGGACAGTTGAGTTTACAGCAACATTTCTACAACAATAATTTACATGCTTTGTATCCATTTTGTTTGTACCCAGAGACTGTATTTACCATGTGTGTGTGTTCAGGCAGTTGGTGGTCTAACAGTCCTGACTGTAGATCACTCTTTGTTGAAAGAATTGCAGGGTCTTCATGCATGGTGTAATTGATAACCTGTTAGTTTCATATCCTGGAGCATCTGTTCATTCTGCAAGTACTATCACTGCATTGTCTTACTTTGCAACTAATACAATTAGTTTGTGGGTGATAGACAGGAACATGAGCAGCCATTTCCTTATCAAAAAGCTAGCAAAGCTTTACAAAATTGAAGGTGGCAATTACTTTACCAAGAACTTGGTATGCACCTTATAAGTAATTTCATAAAGGAATTTGAGAGACGGGTATTAAATAAAAAAAAAATGTGGAGTGTCAATTATTAATTTTTTATATTTTTTATAGGAGATGAAGATGATGAACATGTTAATGTAGTTGATGGTGATGAGGAGGAGATGATGCAGGCAGCCAAGAGACGTAGAATGCAGGAATCTCAAAGGAATGTGTTAGAAGAAGGTAAATAAGTGACAAATTGAATATTTTTCTAGTTTATTTCTAATAATGTAATTTTATTTGTTACCGATATATCTTTACTGTGTGTCAAGAAGAGCAAAATCTTTTCTCAAAATTTGTTTTGTTATACAGTATATATTTAGTAACATTGCTGTTGTAGAGCAGCCGATGGTCATGCATATAATGTATCTTCAGAAGGTTGTCGACACTTGTAACTGTTATTTCTTCCCCACACCTACTGGTGAATTTCCTTTATATTTACATTCACATCCCTGTACTTTGTGTTTTCATAATATGTTGAGACACTTCTTACTCGCTCAGTCCTCATGTGGCAAGTGCTTTATTTAGTTAAATTCTCATACAATGTTTTGGAAATATAGTTAAATATTTATGTTTGACGTCTGTCGGTTAAATATGCCACGTTGGTCAGTAATTTAAATACTTGTAATTGTTTTATCTAAATGAACCTGCTTTTGCATATCAAAAAGTGTACATTATACTGAAGGATAAATTAACAAATGGGGATTCTAGACTAAATGTAATTTAAATGCCTAATGTAATTTGTTGCTCAAATATGTAATAAGAAAACTGTGAATCAATATTGGCAAATTTTCCTACTTTTCATAGATCTTGAATTCAGTGACGATGAAGAAGATTTTGGGAATCATCAAGTTGGGGACATGCATAGAGATATGGAGGGTGGTATTGTTCTTGAGGATGGCCAGTATGTTACCCACCAACAAGGTCCTGATGAGACTCAAGGAGCAGCTGAGGCTATGGTACAGCTTTCTGCACAATATCCGTATTATCAGGTATGTTGCCTCGGCAGGATGGTTTTTTAGTTTTGATTGTCATAGTTGTTGCTATTGGTATTGGAAAGCTTCAGGGGGCCATGAAGAGTTATATTCATGCCTTCTTATGCTTCAAAACTTTAATCATAGCCAAAATGTCACAGATCTAAAGTATCAACAGACTTCCAATGCCTGGTATTGGGCCTGATGCTCATCACAACATATATAAAGATTATTCTCTCATATTTTATCACACACACACCAAACACACATACAAGGAATAAAATTACAGAATGTGTGTGTCACATATACATGGAGATATTGATTCATGGTTCAATATCTTGGCAATTAGCCAGTAGAATTTCTTTATAATGGTACNTTTGGGCAAGATCTTCGTGCAGCAATCTGCGAAAGGCTTGCAGAAAGGCTTCTGCACTCATGTCAGAAGTGACTTCTAAATGTACTCCACGTGTGGTAGCACACGTGAAAAGGCAAATGTAGGCTTTCACTGGAATCTTGTCCGGTGTGCCTGTTAAAATTAGTGCTCCTGTATAGTCGACACCTGTGGTTTCAAAGGGACGAAGGTGAACGACTCGCTCCTTAGGTAGGGGCGGTGGACCTGGATAAGGACACACTCGAGCATCATATCTCTTGCAGATTATACAAGACTTGATTAAAGATTTAACAGTTTGGCGACCTTGGGGAAGCCAAAAACGTTGTCTGATTTCAGTAAGAGTATCTAATACTCCACCATGCAATGTATTATGCTCATGGTAATGTAAAACTATGAGTTTAGTAATGATGTGGTGACGTGGAAGAAGTATAGGATTCTTCGTATCTAAATTTATTTCTGCATGAAGCAGACGTCCGCCGCATCTCAAAATGTTATAATTGTCTGAGTCAAGCCAAATGCCCAGAGACTTACTCAACCTTCTGGGAGATGTTCATATTCCTTCCCATAAGTCTCTTGTTGAGCTTGTTTGACCCAATATTTGATGGAACTAGGAAATCGATACTTGATCCCCATCTTGTTGATGAAATCAAATACCATTTCTGTAACTCTTAGTAATTTACTTAAACTGGAATAGCGATGAGGATTGATAGCTAAAATTCGAGGGGGTTCTGGATCCACAACAGGGGTAGTGATATTGGTCACAATGACTTGCGGCTTCTGTTGGGGCCACTGACCACTAACTAGCCATTGGGGTCCATTAAACCACATCTCGGTTTTAACTAATTGCTTTAAAGTCAAACCTCTGGATAAATAGTCAGCTGGATTGTCCTTGGTTGGGACATGTCTTAATTTATAACCAGCAGACAATTCACGAATTTCCCTTACTCGATTGCTGACATAGGGAGTTTTGTTGTTGTCATTTTTTACCCACTGCAATACTGCTTCATTGTCCGACCACACTACTATTTCACCAAGGTGAACATTACTGAGGGTTTTGATCAGGCAATGGGCAAGTCTTACACCTACTAATAAGGCAGTTAATTCCATTTGGGGTAGTGACCTCCTTTTAATCGGGGCTACCCTTGCCTTAGATGTAAGCAAAAATGATTGTTGAGTATTAACTAGATAGGCTACTGAGCCATACGCTTTGCCTGAAGCATCGCAGAATACATGTAAATTTGTGGGTGAATTTAGTCCTAAGGTATTTCGAGGAAACTGTAGAATACTAAGTTTGTTGTAATCAGGAATCAACTGCTGCCATTTTTCTTGGAGATCCTCCGGCAACGTTTCATCCCACCTCAAATTCCTTTGCCAGCACTCCTGCATAAGGAGTTTACCCTTAATTAGTATAGGACTGAGTAGGCCTAAAGGGTCAAATGGCTTGCTGACATGGGAGAGTAGTTTTCTCATGGTTAGAGGTGATTGTTTGATCTCCACTGACTTGATATTCAATTTGTCTGTGGAAGTATTCCACTCCATACCTAAGACTTTCAATTTATGAGGTACCTTATAATCAGGGAATTCTTCCTCGATTATTTGGTTGAGTTGTTTATTATTGGAGGCCCACGACTGTAGGGGCATGTTAGCTCCCAAAAGTTCACGATTAGCCTCATGGTAGATTTCCACTAGTTTATTCTCATCATTAGTGGTACCTTGAAAATTGTCAACATATAAATTGTTGCTAATCTCAGTCTTGTAGGGGCTATTAGACTTCTTGAGATGTGTATCCAGAGTAGCCTGGAGTAAAAATGGTGAAGATGTCGCTCCGAACAGTACTGAGGCAAATCTATAAGTAATGATTTCACTATTAGGATCCTGTGGATCTTTCACCCATAGAAATTTAGTAAAATTACGATCCGTCTCTTGTAAGCCTACTCTTAAAAAGGCCTTACTAATGTCGGCCGTATAGGCAAAAACACCAGAGCGAAATCGTAATAAGACATCTTGTAGTCTTTGGGTTAGGCTAGGTCCAGTTTGTAGACAATCATTTAGTGACACGCTGTCTGCCTTTAATTTGGCACTACAATTAAATACAATCCTGATTGGTGTTGTAACTGAATCTTTCAGGACAGCATGATGTGGCAAATAATGGCCTGTCTTATGGTTGTCTTCTTCAACAACTTCTATAAATTTGTTAGCAAGTTGTTGCTGTATTAAAGCATGATACAGTTGCAATTTATCTGGTTGCTTCCGTAGCCTAGCTAATTGAGAATTTAATTGGGTTGAGGCCATGAAATAATTTACTGGAAGCTGTGGGTGGTTCAGCTTCCATGGGAGTCTCACCCAATATTGATTATCTTGGAAAATCACAGTATCAAGATATTGTTGATACGTCCATGTGTCATCTGGACTGGGTTGATCAGGGACTATGCCTAAGGTGTCCAAATCCCATAATTTATGAACAGGGGGATTGGACTCATCATCCTCGGTTTCGTCTCTGACATGTAGTGGTGACTGCTCTAGGCCTAGTCATGCAACTATTGAATTAGTTGGTTGATTACTAGTAGATTTAGAATGTTGTTGGATCAACACCGGTCCTGTGAGTAGTTTACCCCCAGCTGACAGCAACAAGTTTACACCTCGTTGCCTGGTGCATCCAGTAATAAATCTATAATAAAAGTCAGCTCCAATAAGAATACCTACATCGTTGAGACAGTCTGTATTTATTTTATGATCTGCTAGCCTAATACCGCTGCGTTTAAGAAATTTGACTGTTTGAGCAAGACCTGTAACATGTAAATCTGAGGGGATCTTGTCAACGACTATGGCTTGAATTGGGCTGGTGCAGCCTCCTAAACGTACCAAGACTTTAACAACCTGGTAGTCACGAGGGCCACTGTTGGTTAGGAATCCAGAGATATTCAAATTCACTCGAGCAATAGGCTTCAGTTTCAACTGATCAACTAGCTGTTGAGAAATAAAGGTTTTCTGCGAACCTTGGTCAAAGAGACCACGAGTGGAAATCCTAGATCCCTTATTGATTAATTTTAATTGAGCTGTTGGTAACGTAGTTGTGTTAGTCGACTCTGTTGCAAGTACACTTATGTCTTGATGCACTTTGCAATACTGTACAGAAGTAGAATTTGTAGTCTTCTTATGAGGATTGGTTGATCTTGATTGATCACTACCACACAAGGAATAATGGTGTCTACCCTTGTGGCACTTGTTGCACATACGTAAGGAGACAGTACAGCTATTGGGGTCATGAGGACCCGTGCACCTTGTGCATCTGTGTAATTCTTGCAAACGATGAATTCGGGTGTTATGGTCTGGATAAGTACTACACTTATAAGTAAGATGTTCATTATTGCAGAACAAACACTTCTTCACTGTAGGAGAAGTCGTAGGAGTGGTGCTCACTACGGGGTTTATAGGGTTCACTGTGTATGTACCTACATTTCCAGATTTCCATTTCGGAGATGATTTATTGAGATCTGGTTTTACTACAGTAGTTGCAGTACGTTGGGGTTTATGATGAGAGTTAGTAGAGAAGTTTGAAACACTCTTCCCATCTTGGTTGGCTCTTTGTCTTTCGACTAGGGTATGTAAACCTTCTGTAATTTCATTCATGGACAGAGAGGTTTTATTGTACATAGTACACAATTTATCTAAAGTCTCTCTCGGTAATTTGCGCCTTACAACTACTTTTGTCATCCATTCAGCAGTCTGAATTTGGACTTTAAGGCTTAAGGCCTTGAGTAAAGACTCTAGCTCTAGTCTGAAAGTTTGGAGAGAATCTGTAGAATTATTAGCAGATGGTAAATCCAGCAATTTTTGAACTAAGATAGTAATAGTTCTTTCCTTGTTATCGTAGTTGCTCTTAAGCAATTGAACAGCTAGGTCGTAACCATCACTGGTCAGTGTTATGTTAGATATTACCTTCAAGGCTTCATTCCGTAACAAGCCTTGTAAATAAGTGAACTTAGTTGTTTGAGGGATGTTAGTTTTAGAGTCTACTGCATCCACGAATTTACTCCAGAAATCATCCCAACTCTCATTCTCGTTACCAGAGAATGTGGGTATATTGATCTGAGGTAATTTGACATCAGGATCTGGATGTGCAGTAGAGGCTGTTATTAATTTGTTTTTAGCAATTTGCTTTTTGAAGGGTTGAAGTTTAGCCTGTACATCATCTTCGTACTGGGCTAAATCATTTACAATGTCCTCAAGTTCAGTTTCACCTATTGAGGTTTGGTAAAGTTCTGTCAAGTACAGATTCATATGCTGTTTAATATGCTCGAATTTGCTTTCAGCAACTTGAAGTAAGTCTTCTAATTCAATGTAGTCAACAGGTGACTGTTGTGACAGATTTTGACACTTGGTAATCTGTCGGGTCAAGTGACCTTTCAGACCGGTAAGGGTCCTTTTCATTTTGTCAGCCGTTTCCATCTTGCTGGGTAAGGGCTGGTCTGAATGTAAATAGTTGTTACTGATGTAACTGGGATATTGGCTCATTCAATGGAGCTCAATACTAATATAATAGCCTAATGTATTGAATAGACTATAATTTGCCTACCTAACAATAGATAGCTAATATTTTTGAGTAGTATTCGAATGCCACTATTGGATTTCGTCCGGTTAGCTCCTCAATTATCACCATTCGATCCAACAGTGAACATTCGGCAGTACTCAAAAAAAATAATACACGAAATAATATGTTAAAAGCACAAAAAGAATTTTGGTAATCCCACCCCAAATCAGGGTCAGCACAATCTAAATAATATGTATGTACACCAGTACTGTCTAGTACAGTACTCGTTAATAATTCCTACCTAGGAATGACTAAATGATTTAGGCTGCATTTGTAAAAACACTAGTACAATTACAGTCTAAATATCCTACCTCATCAAAGGTTGGCATAAATGCAATGGTGCAGTAATATAGATATATGGTGCTATGTTTTTGGGATTTTTTGTTTGGATATATATGTTTGTGCTTAGGAACACAAGTGAAAATTTATAAATGTATAACACTAAGGTTACTTTATGCATAAGTATTAATAGAAATGTTGATAATAATAAATGAGTTTTAGGCTATAATATGGGCAGTCTGCTGACAGCCGTAAATAATGAAATATATTGGTAAATAGCCTAATAATGTTAACACACTAGTTGGTGTTAGTAAATTGTTAATTATATGGGGCCAGTAATTTGGGTGAATATACTAGACCATAAATGATTAATGGTACATCCGGTTCGGTGGACCAAAATTTTGTGGGGAAAACCTGACTCCAATAACTAATAACTTGTTTTGGGCTCTGAGACCCAGTAACTAATAATTAAATAAATGTAAATATATATACTTCGATAGCTATGAAGGACCACCACTTTTTGAGAAAAAGTGGAAAACAAAGAGACAATGGAAAAAACTGATCTTAGGAACTAGTGTCCTATGGATCTTGGTAAAACTGTAATGATTATATGAATGGAGTCAAATTCACTACACAAAATTGGGGGGTTACATGCTAAAAGATTAATACATCCCTAGCATTATTCTGGTGCTGGTTCTTCACCAGAGTAAATCAAATGTGTGAGTAAAAATATAGAATATAATATTGATGGAGGTAAATGCACCTCAATATACTACTGAAATGTTGAGCAACATCAGTAAATCAAAGGGTTAGTATCATTGATCTCTTTAGGAGATCACTACTGTAACTATGGAGTTATTGCTACTGATGAAAATGGACAGCTTAGCTGTGAATCTAGAAGTAATCAGTTGCTACGCTCCACCGACGACGTGTTGCATAGGGTAAATTGTTGCACGGAACGGTGGGGAAGCCTAGCACCTCGGTTGAAGTCGCCTTGGTACTGAAAGGCAATTACATTGTAGAAATCTTCTACACAATAGGTAATTACATTTACATCCTAAATCATGAGGATGACGGTAGTAAATTATCAGCTAATGTCTGAACAATTTGTATCATAGAAATAAACTGATAATCATATAATTAGATGGCAAATTTAATAAAGACACGTACTATATTTTGTTGGTTTGCATTCGGCCTAACGACTGCCTACCTAAATGTTAAAAGTGGCCACATAATAACAAAAAGGGTAAACTTAGCAGCCGAGCCTCGTGTCGTTGGTGTGAAGACTTGAGCAACTCTTCGTCCTCCTGCTGCTGCTTGAAAGACGTTGACTCTAGAGTTGCTTGTATACTAGTCTATGACACGGCTATGTTGTGCCAGATAACGCGGCACCGCTCAACTGATCGTGGGAGCGAAATAAATAGGTCGAAACACCTCTGCTACACGCTGTTAATGGCGTCCGTGCTCTCGTTCACGTGTCAAGTGACGCTCTTCCTTCTTCCTCCTGCTCCTTATTGCGCATGCGCGGCTTTCGAGCGTAAATGAATATGAATTTATCGCAATTGACTAAGGAAGGAAGAGGTAATAACAAGTATTAATATCACATTAAATTCTTCTATGATAAAATAGAAGTTCTAGTAACATAAATTGGCTTACTAAAAGTTGTGCAGCCAATCGAGGAAATTAATGTAAATCATTTGCATCAAGTAATTTCCTCTAGAATGTTTAAATGTTAGTTAAATAGGGAGCTCCAGTAAGTAATAGTATACTACAAATCAAAGTTAACTATTTTTAGTAAATGAAAGGATAAAGTGGACTCTTGTTATAAATCCAACTAAATGTGGAGAAAATTCATGTTGCTGCCTGTCGTTCCTCACGTACTAGGAAGAATTTGGCAATGAATAAATCATGATAATGATTAAATTTATAAGTTAGTAATTTTAGTAACTACTTTGGTTGTATAAATACAATGATGTATAAAAACTGTTGGTTATTTCCAACATACCGACCTAACAAATTCACAAAGACTTGAAAGTTGTAGCATTAAATATTATGATAGATATCGTGAGGAAACATTCACATATGGGACTAATAGAACAAGAACCCGGCAATGTGATGTTATAGGGGCCAGAATACGCCTGGGATATAGACGTATCTGGCAGCTTTCTCAAAACCCAAATGTCGAGTACACTATGTGTCAACTTTGTGAAAGAGAAAACATGCACTCTCTTGAACATTATATTGTAGAATGTCCCATACTGGCTGACTTTCGCCCTCCTGGGCTAAGGTATGCTGAACTGTGTAATTACTTTATGAATACTGGAACACTTGATGATATATTGGACTTGTATCCAAGATTGACCATGTAATAGATTAATTATACAATGTATATGATGTAACTATATAACCTGAGCTTGTAAAAGCGCCTTAATCACCTTCAGTGATTAAGTGCTTAATTGCACACTAGTTTCTTTATCAGCTATCTCACCCTGTCAGAGTGAATGAGACAAATGTATGTGAATGCATGTGTATATATATGTATATGTGTGTGTGTATGTATATGTATGGGGTATAAAGTATATATGAAAGCTGATCAGAATTACATTTCACCTTTGTAAATGTACATTAATGACACTGTGTAGAAGACACATCGAACACTTTATGTAAGGCATACGTAAATCTATGTATCTATGTATTTACGTATATAGGCTAGCTTAGCATTTTAAAAGCACCGACTCACATTCAGTGGTTGATTGTTCAATAAACCCTTGAAATATATGTTTAACACATCTCTAACCCTGTCCATGGAGGACAGAAGAAAATGTATATATGCTGGTTAGCATTGTAAATGTGTGGCCACGTCTGTGGTAGAAAATAATAATAAAAAAAAAATAAAGTGAGGGCAGGAGCCCATACCCAACGTGTGAGGGCAAGGGCTCATACCCACCGTGTGAGGGCAGAGGCCCAAACCCACCGTGTGAAGGCAGGGGCCCTTAGCCACTATGTGAGGGCAGTGACCCATGCCCACCGTGTGAGGGTAGGGGTTCATTCCCACCGTGTGAGGGCAGGGACCCATACTCACCGTGTGAGGGCAGGGACCCATACCCACCGTGTGAGGGCAGGGACCCATACCCACCGTGTGAGGGAAGGGGACCATAAACACCGTGTGAGGGCCGGGGCCCATTCATAACGTGTGAGGGCAGGGGGCCTTCCCCACCGTGTGAGGGCAGGGGCACATTCCCAACAAGTGAGGGCAGGAGCCCATAACTAACATGTGAGGGCAGGGGCCCGTACCCAACGTGTGACGGCAAGGGCTCATACCCACCGTATGAGGGCAGAGGCCCCATACATAACATGTGAGGGCAGGGGCCCATACCCAACGTGTGATGGCAAGGGCTCATACATAACATGTAAGGGCAGGGGCCCCATACCCTCCGTCTGAGGGCAAGGGCCAATACCTACCGTGTGAGGCGCATGGACCCAAACCCACCGTGTGAGGGCAGGGGCCCATACCCACCGAGTGAGGGCAGAGGGCTAAACCCACCGTGTGAGGGCATGGATCCATACCCACCGTCAGAGGACAGGGGCCCATACCCACCGTCTGAGGGCAGGGGCCCATACCCACCGTGTGAGGGCAGGGGCCCATACCCACCGTGTGAGGGCATGGGCCCATACCCACTGTGTGAGGGCAGGGGCCCATACCCACCGTGTGAGGGCAGGGGCCCATACCCACCGTGTGAGGGCAGGGGCCCATACCCACCGTGTGAGGGCAGGGGCCCATACCCAACGTGTGAGGGCAGGAGCCCATACCCACCGTCTGAGGGCAGGGGCCCATACCCACCGTGTGAGGGCAGGGGCCCATACCCACCGTGTGAGGGCAGGGGCCCATACCCACCGTGTGAGGGCAGGGGCCCATACCCACCGTGTGAGGGCACGGGCCCATACCCACCGTGTGAGGGCAGGGGCCCATACCCACCGTGTGAGGGCAGGAGCCCATTCATAATGTGTGAGCCCATTCATAACGAGGAGCCCATTCATAACGTGGAGCCCATTCATAACGTGGAGCCCATTCATAACGTGGAGCCCATTCATAACGTGGAGCCCATTCATAACGTGTGAGCCCATTCATAACGTGGAGCCCATTCATAACATAACGTCGAGCCAGGTTAATTACAATATTCAGTAGCACTTGTTTTACACTAATTTTACATGATTTAACAAGTAAGTTGGTAGGTATCTATTTTCTAGTGACGACACATGTCTTTTTTTTTTTTTTTGATGTATGTACAAGAGTTGTTACATTCTTGTGCGCGTAGCGTTTCGGGCAGGTCCCTGAATACGATCCCCGCCGCGAAGAATCGTTTTTTCATCCAAGTACACATTTGACTGTTGTTGCGTTAAACAGAGGCTACAGTTAACGATTTGTGCCCAGTAAATCCTCCCCCGGCCAGGACACAAACCCATTACATTGTGCTCGCGGAACGCCAGGCGAGTGTCTTACCACTACACCACGGAGACTTCTTACATATATAAATCTTACTGACGTCAACCATCTCTTTGATACCATCCCAGACTTATTCCTTATTCTCAATTGACATTAATTTTTAACATAAGAACGTAACCATGACTAATAATTCCTCTTAATTCTGAAATGCATTCCTAATACTCCTAGTTCGAATGTACGTCACGGGAGGCAGTTGGCGCCACCGTTTTCTACACTAATCCCCTGGGAATGTCTTAGGCTAGCGGTCAGGTCTTGGGCCGGATTCAGGAAGGTACTTACGAAGGTTTTTCCTCTTAGCTAAGAATGTTTTCCTTCTTAGCGCCTTCGTGGCGGCTACGTCGGTATTCAAGTAGCTACACTAAGTGGAAAAACCTTCGTAAGTTTGGTCCGGGATTTAAGTGTGGTTTCGACCACTCGTAGCTTTACGTAAACTGGATATAACTCATTTTTTCTCTACTACATAACACTGGGATCGATTTTAAGATTTGGGAACATAAACAAAAGATTATAAAAATTGAATCTAGTGAAGAGGAGTCCTTCGTGTTAGTTATATATGCATTCTCTGCTTGAAACTTAAAGTAAATATGTCTTATATGATAGTAGAATTAGTTTTATAATAGCAAGATATTATACCCGTAGTTATTAAGTAAATAAACACTGGTGAACATGAAATATGAGAGGTGATGAGCCCTGCCTGATGGGATCATTTACTATCACCAAATGCCCCTGTTCACCTAGTAGTTTAAGGGTGTACCTTAGCTATACATACCCTTTTCTAATTTATTTAGTTTGGTTTTATTTTGAAATTAAATCTGGGTGAGGCATAAAATAAAAATATGTTGCACAAATGATGTTAGGTAAGGAGAAGGGTAAAAATGTCAAAAACTTTATTCATTGAATATTTAAAGCTATAATTATGACTATATAGACTATTAAAAAAGAGAGAGGGAAGTAGGGGTCCAAGACCTCTTCCTGTTATACAACTTGGGTGTGGAACAAGTAATTATCAAAAGAAGGCACCATGCCGGGAAGGCTATGTAGCAGTAAGGCAGTGAGGTGAGGCAGCTACTTACTTGAGAAATGCTTATTTTATTTACCTTATAAGCTGAGGCAACTTATTTCATTTGAGGAATACTCAGCTGATTCCTCTACATTTAGCATGGAACAAATTTGTGTTCCAGACCTCTTCCTGTTACACAATTTGGCTGTGTGTAACCAAACTAGAAGTGCTCTACAAATCAAGGGACCCAGAATGTGGAATGACCTCCCGAATCATGTTAAAGGCTGTACCTCTCTCAACCAGTTTAAGAGTTAAACCAAGTACTGACTAATTAACTCCATGTAACCTAACTTACCTCCTAAATGTCAACCCATGTCTTGCTATTTTTTAAACAACGCTGTTCACCAACATGTGCAATTGCTGATTTATGCTATGTTAACCCCCCTTTTTGTATTTTTTAGTCCTTTCAACACAATTTATACCTAATCCCAATTACTATTAAGTTTTAGTCTAAGTATTTTTTCCCCCCACACCTTGCCCGAAATGCTATGAGTATTAGTGGCTTTAGGCATTGTATGTACTAGCTCTGTCTATAAATCCAACATTATGTTTGTAAATCAACTGTATGCACTTTTCCTGAATAAAATGTATTTATTATTTATTTTTATTCAGTAAGTATTAAAAGAAGGCACCAAGCTGGGAAGGCTATGTAGCACCATTGTGTGTAACAATAAACCAAATTTTTTTTAACAAATAATGCACCTGTATGGTAAAACAAATCCTGTCAGCTGTAAAAATATTGATGCAGTTATTTAAATGAAAAATATAATGAAAGAAATATCACTGGTTTATTTTCATCCTATCCTTTTGTACTGTTCAGTATATCCAAGGAAGTGAAAAATTGAGACATAATGCACAATTTAATGAATGATTAGCATGGATTAGCAGTTCAAAAGAAATATGACTATTACATATCAAGATGAGATCTTAATGATCCATGGTCAACATGATTTAATAAGGATAATACAGTACTGTATTTGTAATAATACAAACTAAAATTTAAAATCTTTATTACTGATTTGTTTTATTAAGAAGATTAGGTATACACAGCAATGTGCTGCTACCCTATTCTATATGGAATATTACACAGTGTAGATACAAAACTAGCTATAAGTTTATCTAATACTCCCATCTCACAGGAGGGTTAGACATACATGGAATCAATTAGAAAATACCAGCCTCAATACAAAAAATTAATCAACTCTGACTAAACAACTCTTCTCAATTTTCACAAGAGGTAAGCACTGAATCATGGAAACATTATATTATAATTACTCTTACCAGTTTCTACAAGACTCCTCTCAAACAATGTATTTTTAAACATGTTTAGGTATACACAACAATGTGCTGCTTCCCTATTCTGTATAAAGGACCACACAGTGTAGATCAAAAACCAGCTACAAGCTCATCCAACATCCTCACCTCACAGGATGGCCAGTCATACATGGAATTAGGAGAGAACAAAATACTTAATGCTGATCTATTAGCCTCCACTGGCAAAATCTGGGTGCAGCACAAGAATATCTTCCAATATTCCTGAGTGTATGAAGTAATTACAGAGCTCAAAATACCTCATACCATTTGGTATGAAGTCACTGATAACAGGGTAATCACAGATATAGTGTTGGAGAGTATGTTCTCTCAAGTAGGACTGAAAACAGATGTTTTTTTCCACCAAGAGAGCTATAAACCCATGGAACTGCCTACCCGCTGAAGCCGTAAATGCCAAATTCCAGCTAAAAAATATCATTAAGACAATTGGCGGGCCCTTTAACAAGCCGCCGGCTTTCTGTCCTCTTCGAGGCCACTAGATAGTTAGTGGCCCTGGGTAAATTCAGTAAATATATACAATAATTGTCAGCGCATCTTCCGAGCAACAAGGACAGCTACACACTATCTCTTAGAATTACGTAGGTAAACAACAAATGTAACATATTTGTTTACTACAATGTCGGTGCTGGCTGTAGAAGTTGAAAAAACATGTTTTACTTCGAAATATACTAATTTTATAAGAAAATTCGACGTAAATAGGAGGCAGTAGAGCTCCGATAAGCCAGCGCTAAATCTTCAATATGAAGAATGTTGCTGCTCTCTGATTGGCCAAACGAAACACAGTAGTGACCTCTATCGGCACGCAGGTGAACCAACAAATTTCTTCCTAAGTGGACGTTATTGAATTGCACCTAAGCATCTTCTTAGGGCACACTTAGGAACCTTCGTAGCAAACCCACTTACGAAGAAATACACGGAGCTTCCTGAATCTAGGTCCAGGTCTCTACCAGCTCACTACCAACTTCCAGTGTTTAAATCCATGAACTTTCTGTATTACAGTTCTACTGTTACAGTGGTATTTGGGTAGCATTTTTCATTGTTGAGACAAAGACTGAAGCTATGGCTGAGTTTGGTGCAGACTTTGGAATGTTGATTTCGAGTGTATTGATGTATTAGGAGTTGTATAAAGCCAAGGTGGAATAGGGAGAACAGTAAGTTGGTTTCAGAGTTTTGGAGTAGAGAGAGGTTTGAGGTTATTTGTAGCCCGTGTGAGAAAAGGTTCCGAGTGACTGATTGGGAAGCGAGGGTTATGTGGGCTAACTGTTAGGTTATTTTTTTTTATCTGTATGGGTGTGTCTGGTTAGCAGTGGTACAGAGTGACAGATAGTTGGCACACATTATGTCTCGTCTGGTGGCTAAGCTTGTAAGGCCCGTTTCCCCATAAAGTCCGAGCATAGGAATGAAACGCCTTGCACCACATATAAGTCGCAAGGTATTGTTTTGAATGACCTCAATGCTCTGTAGGTTAGTATTCGCAGCCGACGCATATGCTTGGCCACAATAGTCTAGTTGGCTGGGAATGTAGGTTGTATTGAAAAGGAGCAAGATTTGATGGTGTGCTCCCCAGGTGGTTCCAGTGAGGGCTTTAAGTGTGGCGAGTCGGGGCTGTGTCGACTGTTTTAAGTGTTGAATGTGTGCTTTCCATGTAAGTAAGGGAGAGTCTAAGTGCATGCCACGTTATTTATGTTCTCGTACGTGTTGGACGGGAGTGTTGTGTATCGTGAGGGTGGGTAGATGAACAAGTTTTTTTTTTTTAGTGAAAATCTGACAACAGGTTTTGGTAGTACTAACTTGAAGGCCCCATTGTTGTGTCCAATCTATGAGGTGGTCAAGTGCTGTTTGCATTGTTGAGACTGTATTAGGTAGGGCATTGTCTGAATAATACAATGTTAAGTCGTCGGCGTTCGCCGAGAGGTGAACAGGATGGGTGTTAAGCAAATCTGCTAAGAATGCAGCAAAAAGGGTTGGGCTTAGTATGTAGTCTTGCGAGACACCCGTTTGTATAGGGATGCCATCGGAAAACTCGATTTGAATATAGACTTTAGAGGTCCTATTCGAAAGATAGGACTGTAACCATAAAGTAATTTTCCCTGTGCGCCTTAA
>WNGS01167840.1:7504440-7519959 GCA_020271785.1 Procambarus virginalis | reverse complement strand
GAGTCAACCCAGCACCATTGGATGCAACGGTAGACCCGACGGTCTCGCTCTCTCTGCAGGTCGGCGTTCAAGTCCCAACCGGTCCAAGTGGGTTGGGCACCATTTCCTTCCCCCGTCCAGTTGAAGATCGTGATCCTGATCCCTTCTCGGTGCTATCTAGTCGTGATGGCTTGGTGCTTTCCTCCTGAAATTCATTTTTTTTTATTCGGAAGTGAGTAGAGCTTGGGTAGAGGCGGGGTTATATCAAGAAGGATCGAAGGGTATTAGTGAGAGTTTGGAGTTCAGATGTGAAGGGAAGGCAGAGCACAGTGGTGCTGGAACAGGTTTATGTTAAAAGAAAGTTTATGTACATCCTTATCGTTTTCTGTGAGAATTCACCCCTGTTTACGTGACCTCTTACGTGGTCTCGCTGGCTGTAGGTGTGGTGGTGGTGTGCTGGTAGTAGTGGTGGCTGGTGTTGTTGTGTGGTGGTGGTGGTGGTGGTGTGGTGGTGGTGTGGTGGTCGGTGGTGGTGGTGGTGGGTGGTGTTGCTGGTAGTAGTGGTGGTGGTGTTGAGTGGTCGTGGTGTGGTGTGGTGGTGGTGGTGGTGGTGGTGGTGGTGGTGGTGGTGGTGTTGCTGGTAGTAGTGGTGGTGGTGTTGGTGGTCGTGGTGTGGTGTGGTGGTGTGTGTGGTGGTGGTGGTGGTGTGGCGGTATTGGGGTGGTGGGGGGTGGTGTGGTGGTGAGTGTGGTGGTGTGGTGGTGGTGGTATGGTAGGGAGACCTGTAGGTAACCAAACAGGTAGACCAAATAGGTAGACCAAACAGGTAGACCTGTTTGGCGTTGTTGTTGGTGGTGTGTGGTGAGTGGTGTGCGTGTGGTGGTGTGTAGCTGGTAGTAGTAGTGGTGGTGGTGTGGTGGTGGTGGTGGTGGTGGTGGTGGTGGCGGTGTTTGTGGTTGGTGTGGGGGTGGTGGTGGTGTAGCTGGTAGTAAGTGGTGGGGTGGTGGTGGTGGTTGGTGGTGGTGGTGGTGGTGTGGGTGTTATGTTTTGGTGTTATTTTTTTTTTGGTTGTCTGTTTTGGTGTGGTGGTGGTGGTGGTGGGTGGTGTAGCTGGTAGTAGTAGTGGTGTGGTGTGGTGGTGTTGGTGTGTGGTGGTGTGGTGGTGTGGTGGTGGTGTAGCTGGTAGTACGTAGTGGTGGTGTGGTGGTGGTGGGTGGTGGTGGTGTGTGGTGGCGTGGTGATGGTGGTGGCGTGGTGGTGTAGCTGGTAGTAGTAGTGGTGGTAGTGTGGTGGTGGTGGTGGTGGTGGTGGTGGGGTGGTGTAAGCTGTAGTGTATGTGGTGTGGTGGGTGGTGGTGGGGTGTGGTGGTGGTGGTGGTGGATGGTAGTAGTGGTGGTGTAGTGGTTAGGCTAGTAGTGGTGGTAGTGTGGAGCTGTGTGTGGGGGGTGGTTGGTGGTGGTGGTGTAGCTGGTAGTAGTACAGTGGTGGTGTGTGGTGGTGGTGGTTGGTGGTGGTGGGTGTAGCTGGGTAGTAGTAGTGGTGGTAGTGTGGTGGTGGTGGTGGTGGTGGTGGTGGTGTAGCTGGTAGTAGTAGTGGTGGTAGTGTGGTGGTGGTGGGTGGGTGTGGTGGTGTAGCTGGTAGTAGTAGTGGTGGTAGTGTGGTGGTGGTGGTGGTGGTGGTGGTGGTGTAGCTGGTAGTAGTAGTGGGTGGTGTTGGTGGTGGTGGTGTGTGTAGCTGGTAGTAGTAGAGGTGGTGGTAGTGGTGGTGGTGGGTGGTGGTGTAGCTGGTGTAGTAGTGGTGGTAGTGTGGTGGTGGTGGTGGAGGTGGTGTAGCTGGTAGTAGTGGTGGTGGTGGTGTGGTGTGTGGTGTAGCTGGTTAGTAGTGGTGGTGAGTTGTGGTGGTGTGAGTGGTAGTAGTAGTGGTGGTGGTGTGGGTGGTGGTGGTGGTGGTGTACGCTGGTAGTAGTAGTGGTGGTAGTGTGGTGGTGGTGGTGGTGGTGGTGTAGCTGGTAGTATGTGGTGGTGTGTGGTGTGGTAGGTGGGTAGCTGGTAGTAGTGGTGGTGGTGGTGGTGGTGTAGCTGGTATAGTAGTGGGGGTGGTGTAGTGTGGTGGTGGTGGTGGTGGTGTGTAGCTGGTAGTAGTAGTGGTGGTAGTAGTAGTAGGGTGTGTCGGTGTGGTGGTGGTGTAGCTGTAGTAGTAGGTGGTGGTGGTGTAGCTGGTAGTCAGTGTGGTGGTAGTCGGTGGTGGTGTGGGTGGTGGTGGCTCCGTGGTAGCTGGGTAGTAGTGTGGTGGGGGGGTGGTGGTGTCAGCTGGTATGTAGTAGTGGTTGGGTGGTGTGGGTGTGGCGTGTGGTGGTGGTGGGTGGTAGTAGGTAGGTGGTGGTGGTGTTGGTTGGTGGTGGTGGTGGTGTGGTAGCTGGTTAGTAGTATGGTGGTGTTGGTGGGCGTGGTGGTGGTGTAGCTGGTAGTAGTAGTGTGGTGGTGTGTGGTGGTGGTGTGTGGTGGTGGTGGTGGTAGTAGTAAGTGGTGGTGGTGTAGTGGTGGTGGTGGTGGTGGTGAAGCTGTAGTAGTAGTGTGGTGGTGGTGGTGTAGCTGGTAGTAGTAGTGGTGGTGTAGTGGTGGTGGTGGTGGTGGTGTAGCTGGTAGTAGTATGTGAGTGGTGGTGGTGTGTGGTGGTGGTGGTGGTGGTGTATGCGGTAGTAGTCAGTGGTGTGTGGTGTGTGGTTGGTGGTGGTGGTGGTGGTGGTGGTGTAGTGTAGCTGGTAGTAGTGGTGGTGGTGGTGGTGGTGGTGGTGGTGGTGGTGGTGGTGGTGTAGCTGGTAGTAGTAGTGGTGGTGGTGTGGTTGGTGGTGGTGGTGGTGGTGGTGGTGAGCTGGGTAGTAGTGTGTGGTGGTGTAGTGGTGGTGGTGGTGTAGCTGGTAGTAGTAGGTTGGTGGTGTGTGGTGGTGGTGGTGGTGGTGTAGCTGGTAGCAGTGGTGGTTGGTGGTGGTGGTGGTGGTGGTGTGGTGGTGGTGGTGGTGGTGTGGTGGTAGGTAGTAGCTGGTAGTAGTTAGGTGGTGTGTGGTGGTGGTGGGTGGTGGTGGGTAGCTGGTAGTAGTAGTAGTGGTGGTGGTGTGGTGGTGGTGGTGTAGCTGGTAGTAGATAGTGGTGGTGGGTGGTGGTGTGATACACGCACTCTCCGTCACGACCACTGAACGACCACACGCCTCCGTCACCGAAGACAGTAAACCTGTACTCATACTTACCGAGACCCCCGCCCCCCCACCCTATCCCCCCTCCCCCCAAACCACCAACATTTGCTTCACTTCCCGCTAGGTGAACAGTGGCCATGAATGAAAGGAAAACGTATCCGACATTTCTGCCTCGACCGGGATTCAAACCCAGTATCCCCGATTGTGAGTAATCTGAGTAATCTGTAATGCAGATTACAGGAACCTGAGACCTTGTCGCATCCCCCAGGATGAAGGGCGAGAAGAGGGGGAGGGGGAGGGGGAGGGGGATAGGGCACTGATGGGGGGGGGATGTCGAGTGGGTTTTACTATCTAAATTACCTTAAGCATTCCCTCCCAAAAAAGAAATTCTTGGTATAACTTTGGCGTGTTTTATCGCTCATAGTGTTAGAGTACGTCGTTGAAAACTCGCAGAGTTAAAAGTCATATTTCGCACAATCTATAAGTTTATTTCCCTTGTACCCTGCGGTGTCGTACCCTGCGGTGTCGTACCCTGCGGTGTCGTACCCTGCGGTGTCGTACCCTGCGGTGTCGTACCCTGCGGTGTCGTACCCTGCGGTGTCGTACCCTGTGATGTCGTACCCTGCGGTGTCGTACCCTGCGGTGTCGTACCCTGCGGTGTCGTACCCTGTGGTGTCGTACCCTGCGGTGTCGTACCCTGCGGTGTCGTACCCTGCGGTGTCGTACCCTGCGATGTCGTACCCTGCGGTGTCGTACCCTGTGGTGTCGTACCCTGCGGTGTCGTACCCTGCGGTGTCGTACCCTGCGATGTCGTACCCTGCGGTGTCGTACCCTGTGGTGTCGTACCCTGCGGTGTCGTACCCTGCGGTGTCGTACCCTGCGGTGTCGTACCCTGCGATGTCGTACCCTGCGGTGTCGTACCCTGTGGTGTCGTACCCTGCGGTGTCGTACCCTGCGGTGTCGTACCCTGCGATGTCGTACCCTGCGGTGTCGTACCCTGTGGTGTCGTACCCTGTGGTGTCGTACCCTGCGGTGTCGTACCCTGTGGTGTCGTATCCTGTGGTGTCGTACCCTGCGGTGTCGTACCTGCGGTGTCGTATCCTGCGGTGTCGTATCCTGTGGTGTCGTATCCTGTGGTGTCGTACCCTGTGGTGTCGTATCCTGTGGTGTCGTACCCTGCGGTGTCGTACCCTGCGGTGTCGTATCCTGCGGTGTCGTATCCTGTGGTGTCGTATCCTGTGGTGTCGTACCCTGTGGTGTCGTATCATCGGGGAATCGAACGGGGACCTGCATGAAGCGAAGCCGCCACTGCACCAACTAATCAAAAGTGTTTTAACAGGTTTTCGGTCAAGTATTTAATGTTTTTTTTTATAATGATATTGTTAGAGGATTGATATGCCGGAACACACCCGAGTGTCTCATCAACACTTACGCAATTTCACACCTGTGATTGGTTAATTAGGCCCGATAGCGAAGGCAATTAGAAACTGCCAGTGCAGGCGTGGTTCATTAAGATCGATGTGCGCACACATACACCAGCCTAATGTACAGACGTTTGTCATTTGTCTCGGCCGCTTGCATGACTCGTGTTCCAGGCTGATGTTAGTGTTCGTATGTAATTGTTGTGTGTTTGTTTGTGTGTGTGTGTGTGTGTGTGTGTGTGTGTGTGTGTGTGTGTGTGTGTGTGTGTGTGTGTGTGTGTGTGTGTGTGTGTGTGTTGTATTTACGTAGTTGTGCTTGCGGGGGTTGAGCTTTGCTCTTTCGGCCCCCTTCTCAACTGTCAATCAACTTTTATGTATGAGTGTGTTTGGGTGTATATGTATATGTGTGTGTCTGTAGTTGTTTGTATGTGTGTGTGTGTTTATGTGCGTACTTGTCATTACTTCGCTATCAGTGTTTACAGGGAAGTGAGGTTTAGCTCCTCGTGCCCCGCCCACTGGCCTTGTGGTACCTGTTGCGCTATCATTTATCTCAATGTTCGAATTCCTTATCTGATCTATCAGTAAAGGTGTAGATGCACGTGGCTTCCACAAAGAGTCCTGATGTAGATGTCTAAACGATGTTGTAATGTTCGTCAGCGTCCCGTATGCCGCTGATGTTACTCGGTGTTGATGCTGGGGTTATGTTCACTCCCAAATATTTCTCTCTTTCCAATTCTTCCAATTTATTCCAAGTTAACCCAGCCTGCTTCTGACACACTAGCCTTTCGTGAAGAAAACTAGCAAAGGCTTTTTGACACTAGGAAAACAGAGGTTATCCAGCCATATTTTCCTGTCTTATTTTAGTAACCTGTCATGGAACTCTGTCATGTCTGTCTGGCGCGATGTTCCGCTTCTCCGTTCATTCTGCCAGAATTCACTTGGGGGAGTCAGAATTCACCAGGATCAAAACAATAGGTAAGTGAGAAAAATAGACTATGCAATATATTTATTATAAGCCAAACTCTGTCAGACTGTCTGATTCTCAGTCTGATAGTCTGAGAGAGATCTGTCAGACTGTCTGACTGTCAAGGTCTGACAGTTTTGAGTGTCTGTCTTGTCAGAGTGTCTGACTGTTAGACTGTCAGTGTCTGATTGTCAGAGTACAGATTACCATGGCATCATTATGCTACAGAGCCTAAGGGCATCCCCAGGTATCGTAGTATCAAGCAATCAAGCAGAATATCAGGTCAAAAGGCTTCCTCCAATTAGGCAAAAGCTTGAGAAATAAATATTGCTCTTGTGACAGCGAAACTAAGGCAGCTCGTATGAGCAGAAACTCAGCGGGAGTCCTTGACATAATTACTTCCATTTAGGGATGAATCCGGCGTGCAGGAGAGCATAAGGAGCAAGGGGGGGGGGTTATGGCGCAGGAGAACGTAGGAGGATGGAGGCCAAGGAACTTGAAGGATACACAAAAATGTTGCTGGAAGCCGCTTATTGCTCGTGTGTATTGGCGTGGATGTTGTTGTTGCAGGAGGAGGCGTTGGAGGAGTAGGAGGAAGCGTTGAAGGTGAACCTTTGGTGAAATAGACTTTGAAGAAGCAGCCGTTGAAGGTGGTGGAAGACGAGGTTGTGGAGAAAACATTGGAGGAGGGGAAAAAGGGGCTTAATGATGACGAGAAGACGTTGATGAAGACGATCAAAACGACTTTGGAGGAGGTGTTCAGAGAGGATGAGGAGGAGGAGGAGAGGGAAGTAGAGAGACAAGAGGAGATAGAGATATCGGGGGACGATACATAGCAAAATTGAATAGGCGAAGACCATCTGGAGACATAAAGTGGGATCTGAAAGGGGGAGGGACCAGACTCCCAAGTCATCACAGTACCTCTCACTCTGGGCGAGTGTTGTGACACAAGACACAAGCTCTCAGGTGTCTTGTAAATGTCAGCTTTCAGTGTTGAGGGTACAAAGTACAGATCTTTTTCACTGACTGACTTCACTGAAATGTAATAAACACATTTGTGTTTATTATGTGTTGAGAAATACTGATACATGTGGGGTATATGCCAAGCCAGTGATGGACTTGTGGTGAAAGCCAAGGCTAACTTGGAGACTATAGAACGTCTTAAGGTGAGTAAAACAAGGGGTTTGTACTGTAGAATGGTGACAGGAAGGTCAAGTAAGTGGTGGCTTTGAAAGCCAGGTAGCCTTGAGAATCAGCAAATGGATTTGAGGTTGTAGAATGCGTTAGGGAAGAAGAACACGAGTGACTGGAGCCAAGTGAAAGATGCATAAGTTTGTGTAGTATTTGTATGGGAAGTTAGTAAATAAATGTGTTCAGGGTAACCTGAAACTTTTTCAGGTCTGATGTTTTTTCTTGTTAAATATCTCGTTATTCAGGTTCAGAAATAATATTTCGAAATAATCACTCAGTTTGTTTTTATTTTGAATGTAAAGTGAAGCCAGAATAGCTAATAGTTGAAGCCCAGATTTGTTGGGTGAAAGTCAATTTTGTTTCAATCTTTATTTGTATTATTTTAATTACAGTTTTGTAAAGGGTTTCTATCCGAGTGTTATAGAATGGTGGCAGTGTTGTTGTATAACGGTGGCAGCGTTGTTGTATAATGGTGGCAGCGGTATTGTATAATGATAGCATTGTTGGCTTCTAGAAGAGGCTTCTATGTTGTTATCAAGGACAAGGCGATGGAGTACAAAGAGTGATCATAAGGAGATACGATGCTAAATTTGTATAAATATCATTCCTTTTATAATGATGATTTTTTTTAATCATGATGATTTAGATATGAACATATTTTAGGAGTAGGAGAACGACTTGGAGACATCAGTGGGACTTACAAGGGAAGGGGGACGACCTTGAGACATCAGTGAAGGTGACAAGAATGTGAGAGGCGGGAATCCTGGGCACACTTGTCAGTCATTATCAAGGAAACAGGAGACAGTTGACCTGGTAGCATCATCTTCTTGCTGCTCAGTAGGCCAGAGGTTAATTTACCTCATTGTCACTCCCATTCTCTTCTCTAACACCTGTTAATGAATCTTCCCACACCTGCAGACATCTAACCTTATATCCAACACCTGTCAACACTTCTTCACATTGTCCACTGTTCCTCCTTCTTCTGCTTCTGCTCCTGCTCCTCCTCCTCCTCCTCCTCCTCCTCCTCCTGCTCCTCCTCCTCCTCCTGCTCCACAGCCTGCTTCGCCTGTACCTCAGAAGAAAGCAGTATGGAGAGAGCGAGGCCCCACCTTCAAGAGCATGGTGCCCCTCCCAGCCACTCTCACAACAACCTCTAAATCAGCCTCTGACCTGGAACCAAGTAAGTTCAGAGATTAAAGGTAAATAATTGCATTACGTGGACATAAACACAAACCAACACATGTACACAGAGGAGATACATGCAGATGTCATCACACACATACACACACACACACACACACACACACACACACACACACACACACACACACACACACACACACACACACACACACACACACACACACACACACACACACAGAACACACACCTGTTAAGCACCACGACCACCGTGGAGCCGTCGGTGTTGGTGAAGGCGGTGGCGCTCAGGCCCTGGAGGTCAGTGGAGGTCAAGCTAATCCTCACCGCGCCCTCCTTCACAAACTTAGAGAAGTGACCCAGGGCGTAGAACATGGGGTTCTTGTAGAACTCGTCCGCCTCCTGACACGAGAACACAGGTCAGCTCCCCCCCACACACACACCGTCCCCAGTCACGTGAACCCGTCACAACCTCACACATTCTTCAATTTAGTGCATTTGATTTAACCTACACCAGGACTCATCAAGATTATCCAAACCTGTATATCTTTCCTGAATCATATGGCGGCTTTGTTTACATTTATTAATGAGTTTACGAGCGCGGGAATTTCGTAAGAGGCTTGATGAATCGGGGCGCAGGTCACTCACTAACGAGCAGTACCTGGTACTTGGTGATGCTACCTGGTTAACGATGATCGGGGAGTCGACGAAGTTGGTCTCCCAGTTCGGTCCTCCTTCCAGGTCCAGGGCCAGGTTCCAGTCCACCCAGCCCACCATCCAGTGGTTCACGTCCTGGAGCGGGTGGGGTGGATAGGTCTACATGGTGTGGTGGATAGGTCTATATGGTGTGGTGGATAGGTCTACATGGTGTGGTGGATAGGTCTATATGGTGTGGTGGATAGGTCTACATGGTGTGGTGGATAGGTCTATATGGTGTGGTGGATAGGTCTACATGGTGTGGTGGATAGGTCTACATGGTGTGGTGGATAGGTCTATATGGTGTGGTGGATAGGTCTACATGGTGTGGTGGATAGGTCTATATGGTGTGGTGGATAGGTCTACATGGTGTGGTGGATAGGTCTACATGGTGTGGTGGATAGGTCTACATGGTGTGGTGGATAGGTCTACATGGTGTGGTGGATAGGTCTGTATGGTGTGGTGGATAGGTCTGTATAGTGTGGTGGATAGGTCTGTATGGTGTGGTGGATAGGTCTGTATGGTGTGGTGGATAGGTCTACATGGTGGGGTGGATAGGTCTACATGGTGTGGTGGATAGGTCTGTATGGTGTGGTGGATAGGTCTGTATGGTGTGGTGGATAGGTCTGTATGGTGTGGTGGATAGGTCCATATGGTGTGGTGGATAGGTCTACATGGTGTGGTGGATAGGTCTTCATGGTGTGGTGGATAGGTCTACATGGTGTGGTGGATAGGTCTATATGGTGTGGTGGATAGGTCTACATGGTGTGGTGGATAGGTCTACATGGTGTGGTGGATAGGTCTATATGGTGTGGTGGATAGGTCTGTATGGTGTGGTGGATAGGTCTGTATGGTGTGGTGGATAGGTCTGTATGGTGTGGTGGATAGATCTGTATGGTGTGGTGGATTGGTCTATATGGTGTGGTGGATAGGTCTGTATGGTGTGGTGGATTGGTCTACATGGTGTGGTGGATAGGTCTACATGGTGTGGTGGATAGGTCTACATGGTGTGGTGGATAGGTCTACATGGTGTGGTGGATAGGTCTATATGGTGAGGTGGAGAGGTCTACATGGTGTGGTGGATAGGTCTACATGGTGTGGTGGATAGGTCTATATGGTGTGGTGGATAGGTCTACATGGTGTGGTGGATAGGTCTATATGGTGTGGTGGATAGGTCTACATGGTGTGGTGGATAGGTCTATATGGTGTGGTGGATAGGTCTACATGGTGTGGTGGATAGGTCTACATGGTGTGGTGGATAGGTCTGTATGGTGTGGTGGATAGGTCTGTATGGTGTGGTGGATAGGTCTGTATGGTGTGGTGGATAGGTCTGTATGGTGTGGTGGATAGGTCTGTATGGTGTGGTGGATTGGTCTATATGGTGTGGTGGATAGGTCTGTATGGTGTGGTGGATTGGTCTACATGGTGTGGTGGATAGGTCTACATGGTGTGGTGGATAGGTCTACATGGTGTGGTGGATAGGTCTACATGGTGTGGTGGATAGGTCTATATGGTGTGGTGGAGAGGTCTACATGGTGTGGTGGATAGGTCTACATGGTGTGGTGGATAGGTCTATATGGTGTGGTGGATAGGTCTACATGGTGTGGTGGATAGGTCTATATGGTGTGGTGGATAGGTCTACATGGTGTGGTGGATAGGTCTATATGGTGTGGTGGATAGGTCTACATGGTGTGGTGGATAGGTCTACATGGTGTGGTGGATAGGTCTGTATGGTGTGGTGGATAGGTCTGTATGGTGTGGTGGATAGGTCTGTATGGTGTGGTGGATAGGTCTGTATAGTGTGGTGGATAGGTCTGTATGGTGTGGTGGATTGGTCTGTATGGTGCGGTGGATAGGTCTACATGGTGTGGTGGATAGGTCTACATGGTGTGGTGGATAGGTCTATATGGTGTGGTGGATAGGTCTATATGGTGTGGTGGATAGGTCTATATGGTGTGGTGGATAGGTCTGTGTGATGGCGTGGATAGGTCTATATGGTGTGGTGGATAGGTCTATATGGTGTGGTGGATAGGTCTGTATGGTGTGGTGGATTGGTCTATATGGTGTGGTGGATAGGTCTACATGGTGTGGTGGATAGGTCTGTATGGTGTGGTGGATAGGTCTGTATGGTGTGGTGGATAGGTCTGTATGGTGTGGTGGATAGGTCTGTATGGTGTGGTGGATAGGTCTATATGGTGTGGTGGATAGGTCTATATGGTGTGGTGGATAGGTCTACACGGTGTCAGGTATTCAGGGTGTCACGTATGTGATTCCCTTATAACTAACTACTACAGTCCCTATCATAACTATAACAATTGTCACCATAGCTACAACTGTCCCCCCCCCTTTTCCTCGTAACTACGAAGGCTTCGCTCATAACTACAACAACTTCCCTGAGAACCTCAACTACCAGTGAGACACTGTCTAACCCCAGTGAGACTGTCTACACTCCCAGTGAGCACTGTCTACACAAGTGAACAGTGAGACACTGTCTACACTCCCAGTGAGACACTGTCTACACTCCCAGTGAGACACTGTCTACACTCCCAGTGAGACACTGTCTACACTCCCAGTGAGACACTGTCTACACTCCCAGTGAGACACTGTCTACACTCCCAGTGAGACACTGTCTACACTCCCAGTGAGACACTGTCTACACTCCCAGTGAGACACTGTCTACACTCCCAGTGAGACACTGTCTACACTCCCAGTGAGACACTGTCTACACTCCCAGTGAGACACTGTCTACACTCCCAGTGAGACACTGTCTACACTCCCAGTGAGACACTGTCTACACTCCCAGTGAGACACTGTCTACACTCCCAGTGAGACACTGTCTACACTCCCAGTGAGACACTGTCTACACTCCCAGTGAGACACTGTCTACACTCCCAGTGAGACACTGTCTACACTCCCAGTGAGACACTGTCTACACTCCCAGTGAGACACTGTCTACACTCCCAGTGAGACACTGTCTACACTCCCAGTGAGACACTGTCTACACTCCCAGTGAGACACTGTCTACACTCCCAGTGAGACACTGTCTACACTCCCAGTGAGACACTGTCTACACTCCCAGTGAGACACTGTCTACACTCCCAGTGAGACACTGTCTACACTCCCAGTGAGACACTGTCTACACTCCCAGTGAGACACTGTCTACACTCCCAGTGAGACACTGTCTACACTCCCAGTGAGACACTGTCTACACTCCCAGTGAGACACTGTCTACACTCCCAGTGAGACACTGTCTACACTCCCAGTGAGACACTGTCTACACTCCCAGTGAGACACTGTCTACACTCCCAGTGAGACACTGTCTACACTCCCAGTGAGACACTGTCTACACTCCCAGTGAGACACTGTCTACACTCCCAGTGAGACACTGTCTACACTCCCAGTGAGACACTGTCTACACTCCCAGTGAGACACTGTCTACACTCCCAGTGAGACACTGTCTACACTCCCAGTGAGACACTGTCTACACTCCCAGTGAGACACTGTCTACACTCCCAGTGAGACACTGTCTACACTCCCAGTGAGACACTGTCTACACTCCCAGTGAGACACTGTCTACACTCCCAGTGAGACACTGTCTACACTCCCAGTGAGACACTGTCTACACTCCCAGTGAGACACTGTCTACACTCCCAGTGAGACACTGTCTACACTCCCAGTGAGACACTGTCTACACTCCCAGTGAGACACTGTCTACACTCCCAGTGAGACACTGTCTACACTCCCAGTGAGACACTGTCTACACTCCCAGTGAGACACTGTCTACACTCCCAGTGAGACACTGTCTACACTCCCAGTGAGACACTGTCTACACTCCCAGTGAGACACTGTCTACACTCCCAGTGAGACACTGTCTACACTCCCAGTGAGACACTGTCTACACTCCCAGTGAGACACTGTCTACACTCCCAGTGAGACACTGTCTACACTCCCAGTGAGACACTGTCTACACTCCCAGTGAGACACTGTCTACACTCCCAGTGAGACACTGTCTACACTCCCAGTGAGACACTGTCTACACTCCCAGTGAGACACTGTCTACACTCCCAGTGAGACACTGTCTACACTCCCAGTGAGACACTGTCTACACTCCCAGTGAGACACTGTCTACACTCCCAGTGAGACACTGTCTACACTCCCAGTGAGACACTGTCTACACTCCCAGTGAGACACTGTCTACACTCCCAGTGAGACACTGTCTACACTCCCAGTGAGACACTGTCTACACTCCCAGTGAGACACTGTCTACACTCCCAGTGAGACACTGTCTACACTCCCAGTGAGACACTGTCTACACTCCCAGTGAGACACTGTCTACACTCCCAGTGAGACACTGTCTACACTCCCAGTGAGACACTGTCTACACTCCCAGTGAGACACTGTCTACACTCCCAGTGAGACACTGTCTACACTCCCAGTGAGACACTGTCTACACTCCCAGTGAGACACTGTCTACACTCCCAGTGAGACACTGTCTACACTCCCAGTGAGACACTGTCTACACTCCCAGTGAGACACTGTCTACACTCCCAGTGAGACACTGTCTACACTCCCAGTGAGACACTGTCTACACTCCCAGTGAGACACTGTCTACACTCCCAGTGAGACACTGTCTACACTCCCAGTGAGACACTGTCTACACTCCCAGTGAGACACTGTCTACACTCCCAGTGAGACACTGTCTACACTCCCAGTGAGACACTGTCTACACTCCCAGTGAGACACTGTCTACACTCCCAGTGAGACACTGTCTACACTCCCAGTGAGACACTGTCTACACTCCCAGTGAGACACTGTCTACACTCCCAGTGAGACACTGTCTACACTCCCAGTGAGACACTGTCTACACTCCCAGTGAGACACTGTCTACACTCCCAGTGAGACACTGTCTACACTCCCAGTGAGACACTGTCTACACTCCCAGTGAGACACTGTCTACACTCCCAGTGAGACACTGTCTACACTCCCAGTGAGACACTGTCTACACTCCCAGTGAGACACTGTCTACACTCCCAGTGAGACACTGTCTACACTCCCAGTGAGACACTGTCTACACTCCCAGTGAGACACTGTCTACACTCCCAGTGAGACACTGTCTACACTCCCAGTGAGACACTGTCTACACTCCCAGTGAGACACTGTCTACACTCCCAGTGAGACACTGTCTACACTCCCAGTGAGACACTGTCTACACTCCCAGTGAGACACTGTCTACACTCCCAGTGAGACACTGTCTACACTCCCAGTGAGACACTGTCTACACTCCCAGTGAGACACTGTCTACACTCCCAGTGAGACACTGTCTACACTCCCAGTGAGACACTGTCTACACTCCCAGTGAGACACTGTCTACACTCCCAGTGAGACACTGTCTACACTCCCAGTGAGACACTGTCTACACTCCCAGTGAGACACTGTCTACACTCCCAGTGAGACACTGTCTACACTCCCAGTGAGACACTGTCTACACTCCCAGTGAGACACTGTCTACACTCCCAGTGAGACACTGTCTACACTCCCAGTGAGACACTGTCTACACTCCCAGTGAGACACTGTCTACACTCCCAGTGAGACACTGTCTACACTCCCAGTGAGACACTGTCTACACTCCCAGTGAGACACTGTCTACACTCCCAGTGAGACACTGTCTACACTCCCAGTGAGACACTGTCTACACTCCCAGTGAGACACTGTCTACACTCCCAGTGAGACACTGTCTACACTCCCAGTGAGACACTGTCTACACTCCCAGTGAGACACTGTCTACACTCCCAGTGAGACACTGTCTACACTCCCAGTGAGACACTGTCTACACTCCCAGTGAGACACTGTCTACACTCCCAGTGAGACACTGTCTACACTCCCAGTGAGACACTGTCTACACTCCCAGTGAGACACTGTCTACACTCCCAGTGAGACACTGTCTACACTCCCAGTGAGACACTGTCTACACTCCCAGTGAGACACTGTCTACACTCCCAGTGAGACACTGTCTACACTCCCAGTGAGACACTGTCAACACTCCCAGTGAGACACTGTCAACACTCCCAGTGAGACACTGTCAACACTCCCAGTGAGACACTGTCAACACTCCCAGTGAGACACTGTCACACTCCCAGTGAGACACTGTCAACACTCCCAGTGAGACACTGTCAACACTCCCAGTGAGACACTGTCAACACTCCCAGTGAGACACCAACACTCCCAGTGAGACACTGTCAACACTCCCAGTGAGACACTGTCTACACTCCCAGTGAGACACTGTCAACACTCCCAGTGAGACACTGTCAACACTCCCAGTGAGACACTGTCTCACTCCCAGTGAGACACTGTCAACACTCCCAGTGAGACACTGTCACACTCCCAGTGAGCACTGTCACACTCAGTGAGACACTGTCAACTCCCAGTGAGACACTGTCACACTCCCAGTGAGACACTGTCAACACTCCCAGTGAGACACTGTCAACACTCCCAGTGAGACACTGTCAACACTCCCAGTGAGACACTGTCTACACTCCCAGTGAGACACTGTCAACACTCCCAGTGAGACACTGTCAACACTCCCAGTGAGACACTGTCACACTCCCAGTGAGACACTGTCTACACCCAGTGAGACACTGTCAACACTCCCAGTGAGACACTGTCACACTCCCAGTGAGACACTGTCAACACTCCCAGTGAGACACTGTCTACACTCCCAGTGAGACACTGTCTACACTCCCAGTGAGACACTGTCTACACTCCCAGTGAGACACTGTCTACACTCCCAGTGAGACACTGTCTACACTCCCAGTGAGACACTGTCTACACTCCCAGTGAGACACTGTCAACACTCCCAGTGAGACACTGTCTACACTCCAGTGAGACACTGTCAACACTCCCAGTGAGACACTGTCTACACT
>WNGS01167840.1:7491588-7503440 GCA_020271785.1 Procambarus virginalis | reverse complement strand
TCTACATGGTGTGGTGGATAGGTCTATATTGTGTGGTGGATAGGTCTACATGGTGTGGTGGATAGGATCTGTATGGTGTGGTGGATAGGTCTAGGTGTGATATTGGTGTGGTGGCTAGGTCTACATGGTGTGGTGGATAGATCTGTATGGTGTGGTGGATAGGTCTGCATGGTGTTAGGTATTCAGGGTGTCACGTATGTGATTCCCTTATAACTAACTACTACAGTCCTATCATAACTATAACAATTGTCACCATAGCTACAACTGTCCCCCCCCCTCTTTCCTCGTAACTACGAAGCTTCGCTCATAACTACACAACTTCCCTCAGAACCTCAACTACCCTTTAACAGTTGGAACCCGAAGTTATCTTCTAATTCACGAAGCACAGTCTAGCAAATAATTTAACAGATCTTTCGACTCTTTTTTTTTTTCACCGTTACTTTGCCGGTGTTCGACGTGGACCTTAACTTACAGTGATGATATCGTGAGCGTACTGCTCCAGTCTCTCCCACGAGCCCAGCACCACGGGGTCCTTCAGGTATCCTGCGATTATACGGAAAAAAAATTATTTATCTTAAAGAAAAACAATTACACTCAAACGAAACGACGCTTTAATGATATATCGTGTGAGACGGGGTTCGAACCCGTGTGCTGGATAGGTGAATGGTGTGGTTGGGGTATAACAAGGCTTGGGAGAGTGGTTTACCTGACGGGAGACATTTCCCGTCACTCAGAGTGCAGCCGCATCTCCACAGATCTCCAGTATCATCTATTGATACTGATAATGGCTCAAAAGGGCCACCACTTACGGGCTATTCATGCCCGTGCCACCTTTTGGGTGGCTTAATCTTCATCAATCAATCATCTGGTTTACCTGCACAGGCTTCGGTGCCCAGGATGAAGTGGTCTGGGAAGAGGTCGTGGGTGTCGTCAAGTAGGCTGGCGGGAGAGTAGTCGTCGCCGTACCAGTGAACGGCGATGCCGTCCACGTACTGCGTTGCGAAGCTGTCGTTCAGGACCTGTCGGAGAAGGATTGTTGTTTTAGATTTAGCTACTCAGAACGAAGTGTCCATGTAGCACGGGCTATGGTGAGCTCGTAATTGGTCGGTGGAGGCGTTGAGACGCAAGGAGAGCGGTCGAGGGCACTGTCATGGTGAGGCGGTTAGTGGCTCAGCACACGCACGCAAACACACACACACAGATGGAAAGTGAGTGCCCAAATGAGCCATAAAGACATTAGAAAGAATTTTTTAGTGTCAGAGTAGTTAATAAATGGAATGCATTAGGAAGTGATGTGGTGGAGGCTGACTCCATACACAGTTTCAAGTGTAGATATGATAGAGCCCAGTAGGTTCAGGAACCTGTACACCTTTTGATTGACGGTTGAGAGGCGGGACCAAAGAGCCGAAGCTCAACCCCCGCAAGCATAATTAGGTGAGTACAATTAGATGAGTACACACACATACACACAATTTCAACACCAGTAAATGTAAAGTTATGGAAATGGGATCAGGTGATAGGAGACCAAGGGGACAGTCCACAATGAAGGGGAACTGCCTACCTGTAACGATTCTAAAAAGAGACCTGGGCGTGGACGTAACACCTAATCTAACTCCTGGGGCACATATAAATAGGATAACGACAGCAGCGTACTCTACACTGGAAAAAGTTAGAACATCATTCAGAAACCCAAGTAAGGAGGCATTTAGGGCGCTTTACACTGCCTACGTGTGACCAGTCTTAGAGTATGCCGCCCCATCATGGAGTCCTCACCTGAAGAAACACATAAGGAAACTGGAAAAGGTTCATAAGTTTGCGACGAGGCTTGTCCCAGAGTTACGAGGGATGGGGTATGAAGAGCGTTTGAAGGAACTGAACATGACGACACTAGAAAAAAAAGAAGGGAGAGGGGAGATATAATAAGAACATAAAATACTCAGGGAGATTGACAGAGTGGACATAGACGAAATGTTCACACGGAATAGTAACAGAACGATGGAACATGGGTGGAAGCTGGAAACTCAGATGAGTCATAGAGATGTTAGGAGGTTTTCTTTTAGTGTGAGAGTAGTGGAAAAATGGAATGCACTTAAGGAGCAGGTTGTGGAAGCAAATACTATTCATAATTTTAAAACCAGGTATGATAGTGAAATAGGACCGGAGTCATTGCTGTAAACAACCGATGGCTGGAAAGGCGGGATCCAAGAGTCAATGCTCGATCCTGCAGACACACACACACACACACACTAGATACTAAAAGGAGGAGTAGAAGCACTGTACTTGCCACTCTCCATGGTATGTAATAGGCCACTGGTAACAGGAAAACTACCAAAAAGTTGAAAGACAGCCAATGTTGTCCTGATTGATATAGGAGGCACTGAACTACATTCAAGTGTCCCTAATTTGCATACCACACAAGATGATGGAGACGATTGTGAGAAAAAACTAGTGGATCATCTACATAGATGGAACATTGTAACACATCACCAGCACAGGTTCAGGGATGGTAAATCTTGCCTCACGGGTATAACAGAATTCTATGACCAGGCGACAAAAATTAGACAAGAAAGAGAAGGGTGGGCAGACTGAATTTTTTTAGATTACAGAAAGCTTTAGACACATTACCCCATAGGAGACCAATGCATACATTGGAGAAGCAGACAAGAGTGACAGGGAAGGTGCTCCAGTGAACAATAGAGTACCTAAGTAATAGAAGACAGCAATAAGATCTCAGAATGGTGACAAATCACTAAAAGAATCCCACAGGGTTCAGCTCTTCGATCTATCTAGTTTCTCATTTATTTGAACGATCTCACAGAGGAAATAGCCACATCTGAAATTCTCTCAATGTTTGCTGATGGAAAAAGCTGCAAGAAGATCTGAGCAAACTGAGAGTATGATCCAACAAATGGCTACTAGAGTTTAACTCAAGAAAATGTAAAGCAATGAAGCTAGGTAGAGGAAGCAGGATGGCAGACACAAGGTACCATATGAAGGAGATGAAATCCTCCTTCAATGGATAGCGAGAATGATCTAGACGTTGATCTCACACCAAACCTGTCTTCTGAAGCCAACATCAAAAGGATATTATCAATAGCATCAGCGAGACTGACTAACATCAGAACTGCCTTTAGAAACTTGGGTCAGGAATCATTTAGAACCTTGAATACCACATATGTCATACGTCAGACCAATCCTGGAGTAGGTAGCTCCAGCGTTCATACCTAGTCAAGCAAAAGAATCATTTGGAGAAAGTTCAAAGGTCAAAGTTCAAACTACGAGGTATGAGTTATGATTAAAGGCTATGTGAACTGAACTTTATGTCGCTGGAAGACAGATTAATTAGGGGGAGACATGATTACCACATACTGTACAAAATTCTCAAGGGAATTGAGAGGGGTAGATAAAGACAGGCTATTTAACGAGGGCGGTACTCGCACATGGGTACATAGGTAGAACCTGAGTACTCAAATGAGCCACACAGATATGAATTTTTGTTCAGTGTCATTAGGAAGTGATGAGGTGAAGGCAGACTCCATACACAGTTTCAAACGTATAAATGATAAACCCCAATAGTCTCAGGAACCTATATACCAGTTGATTGACGGTTAAGAGGCGGGACCAAAGAGCCGAAGCTCAACCCCCGTAAGCACAATCTGACGAGTACAAGTAGGTGAGTATACTTTAATTCTTTAACTTAATCATCCTCTCTTCCACTTCCGTCCCCGTCACCCAACAATTTAAGTCCCCATAATTATACATGGAGACCCGACGGCCACCTCATAAAAAACATTGCCCAAGTTCAAAGAAACTTATGAGTTTTATCCTGCAACTTTTTAAGTCATTTGCCGCTCATCTGCGCTGGTCAAGATGCGGAGGCTGAGATCTCCTTGAGACGGTACTGAAGATTTGATTGGTCAAGACCATCCGGAGTGATCACTACCACTTCACTCAACCACTTGGACTGGACGGTAGAGCGACGGTCTCGCTTCATGCAGGTCGGCGTTCAATCCCCGACCGTCCAAGTGGTTGGGCACCATCCCCCCCCCCCGTCCCGTCTCAAATCCTTATCCTGATGACCCCTTCCAAGTGCTATATAGTCGTATAGCGCTTTCTCCTGATGGTTCCGGTGGGCTGTTACACAGGGATTACCTTGGAGTGAGTGGTCGTTGGAGTGAGTGGTCGTTGGAGTGGTCGTTGGAGTGAGTGGTCGTTGGAGTGAGTGGTCGTTGGAGTGGTCGTTGGAGTGAGTGGTCGTTGGAGTGGTCGTTGGAGTGAGTGGTCGTTGGAGTGAGTGGTCGTTGGAGTGAGTGGTCGTTGGAGTGAGTGGTCGTTGGAGTGGTCGTTGGAGTGAGTGGTCGTTGGAGTGAGTGGTCGTTGGAGTGGTCGTTGGAGTGAGTGGTCGTTGGAGTGAGTGATCGTTGGAGTGAGTGATCGTTGGAGTGAGTGGTCGTTGGAGTGAGTGGTCGTTGGAGTGAGTGGTCGTTGGAGTGAGTGGTCGTTGGAGTGAGTGATCGTTGGAGTGAGTGGTCGTTGGAGTGAGTGGTCGTTGGAGTGGTCGTTGGAGTGGTCGTTGGAGTGAGTGGTCGTTGGAGTGAGTGATCGTTGGAGTGAGTGGTCGTTGGAGTGAGTGGTCGTTGGAGTGAGTGATCGTTGGAGTGAGTGGTCGTTGGAGTGAGTGGTCGTTGGAGTGGTCGTTGGAGTGAGTGGTCGTTGGAGTGAGTGGTCGTTGGAGTGAGTGGTCGTTGGAGTGGTCGTTGGAGTGAGTGGTCGTTGGAGTGAGTGATCGTTGGAGTGAGTGGTCGTTGGAGTGAGTGGTCGTTGGAGTGAGTGATCGTTGGAGTGAGTGGTCGTTGGAGTGAGTGGTCGTTGGAGTGGTCGTTGGAGTGAGTGGTCGTTGGAGTGAGTGATCGTTGGAGTGAGTGGTCGTTGGAGTGAGTGGTCGTTGGAGTGAGTGGTCGTTGGAGTGAGTGGTCGTTGGAGTGAGTGGTCGTTGGAGTGAGTGATCGTTGGAGTGAGTGGTCGTTGGAGTGAGTGGTCGTTGGAGTGAGTGGTCGTTGGAGTGAGTGGTCGTTGGAGTGAGTGGTCGTTGGAGTGAGTGGTCGTTGGAGTGAGTGGTCGTTGGAGTGAGTGGTCGTTGGAGTAAGTGGTCGTTGGAGTGAGTGGTCGTTGGAGTGAGTGGTCGTTGGAGTGAGTGGTCGTTGGAGTGAGTGACGTTGCAAGTGGAGTGTCCTGGAACGATTTGCACTCATGATTCTACCCCCAGCATTAGGAAATGTATAAATTCCGAAAAAGCGGGAAATACGTTTAGGAAATGAACAAATCCACAAGAGCCGTGACGAGGACTGACCATGTCGTAGCTCAGTCGATTAAGGCAGCGTCTGGGATCCTCTCAGACGCACGTTCGAATCCTCGTCACGACCCTTATGGATTTGTTCATTTAGTGCATCACGCAAGTGTGATTTCCATGTGTAACGTTTAGGAAATGACTCAATTCTGATAGTTCCCTCAACCCCCCCTGTCAACCCACCTTCTCCGCCCATAGCGGCAGGTTATAGCGCTGATCGTCGAGGATCATGACCTTGAGGGCGCCGTAGCCGTGGGCGTCGAGCGTGGGGCCGAGGTTGCCGCCCACCCACGCCCGCTGCTGCAGGGGCGTCCACCCCATGCAGTTGAAGGCGAAGCCCGGGACCTGGCCGTCTCTGGGCTCGTTCTGCGCCGTCACGCCCCAGAACGTGACACCCTCCGCTGCGTACCCGTCCAGGAACCTTGAGACAGAGACGGAGACCTGTCTATGGTACGTTTTCTATCTAGAACCCTAGAACCCTACTAGAAACCTTCTAAATCTTGATAGAAACAATATAAAGAGCAGGGAACTATCAGCGGGAAAGCGCCAAGCCATTTCGACTATTTAGCACTTGGAAGGGATCAGGATAGGGACTTGGGCTGGGTCCGGGGAAGGAAGGGTGCCTAACCACTTGGGGACGGTCGGGAATTGAACGACGACCTGCATGAAGCAAGACCGTCGCTCTACCGTTCAGCCCAAGTGGTTGGGACCTTAACACAAAGGTACAGACCTCATTAAAAATATAGAATCCTTGGTATAGACATACAAACCTTTAGATAGATACAAACTTCAATATAATACAGTAACTTTATTATAAAGACTGAAACCTTAATTTAAAGATAGAAACCTTAGAATAAAGGTAGATTATATATATATATATATATATATATATATATATATATATATATATATATATATATATATATGTGTGTGTGTGTGTACGTGTGTGTGCGTGTGTGTGTGTGTGTGTGTGTGTGTGTGTGTGTGTGTGTGTGTGTGTGTGTGGTGTGTGTGTGTGTGTGTGTGTGTGTGTACTTACCTATTTGTGCTTGCGGGGTTTGAGCTCTGGATCTTTGGTCCCGCCTCTCAACTGTCAATGAACTGTTGTACAGATTCCTGAGCCTACTGGACTCTATCATATCTACATTTGAAACTGTGTATGGAGTCAGCCTCCACCACATCACTGCCTAATGCATTCCATCCGTTCTCTGACACTGAAAAAGTTCTTTCTAACGTCTCTGTGGCTCATGTGGGTACTCAGTTTCCACCTGTGTCCCCTTGTTCGCGTCCCCCAGTGTTGAATAGTTTGTCCTTGTCTACCCGGTCGATTCCTCTGAGGATTTTGTAGGTTGTGATCATGTCTCCCCTTACTCTTCTGTCTTCCAGTGTCGTAAGGTGCATTTCCCGCAGCCTTTCTTCGTAACTCATGCCTCTCAGTTCTGGGACTAGTCTAGTGGCATACCTTTGGACTTTTTCCAGCTTCGTCTTGTGCTTGACAAGGTGCGGGCTCCATGCTGGGGCCGCATACTCGTGAACGCTGTTCTGATGTTAGCCAGCCTCGCATATGCCGCAGACGTTATTCTTTTTATGTGGGCTTCAGGAGACAGGTTTGGTGTGATATCATCTCCTAGATCTTTCTCTCTGTCCGTTTCATTAAGTACTTCATCTCCTATTCTGTATCCTGTGTCTGGCCTCCTATTTCCACTGCCTAGTTTCATTACTTTGCATTTACTCGGGTTGAACTTCAATAGCTATTGTGGGACCATTCACTCAGTCTGTCTAGGTCATCTTGTAGCCTCCTGCTTCGGGACTACGTTAGCTGCTTTTCAAATTTCTGGCAGTGCGTGTGTGTGTGTGTGTGTGTGCTGCTGCTGCTGGCTATTTTTTTGTGATTTCCTAGAGACACATGGATGTAGAGATAGTCAAATATGCACTTGCCTGTCAGTTACGTGACACATTCCTGGCACGGCTGTATGCTGTATACTCACGGGTGCTGTATACTGTATACTCTCAGGTCAAACCTGTCGGCGCACTTTATGGATCGTTCCTGAATGCGTAATGAATTCGCTTGAACGAGGCGAGAGAGAGAAACCTAAAAAAACAAGAAAGAGGAGGTTCAGAGGCGGAAACATTTCCACCTCAGAAGACCCACTTGACGAAGTAGTTGGCCCAGGGCTGGTACATCTCCTTCATGAGGTACCATAGCCTACGTAGTCGTCGTTGGTCTCATCCAGGGCGGCGCCGTCCAGGGCGAGGCGAAGAGCGTCAGGGGGTGTCGGCCATAGCCTCGGCCCGCTTGATCACCGGAATCTGTGAAGGAGATGGAACACGTCACAAGACAAGATCCGGAAGGAGAGAGTGTCGGGTCCTGCTTTGCTGAGCTCTTCCGACTGCTAAGACACTCTGGTTTGAAACCCAGCCCCGTCCCTCAAGGGACGGGGGCTGGGCTATCTTGGGCGCCATACTGGTTATCTTCCCCTTGCCCAACGTCGCAGACAAAACTGAACTAACATATAAATATGAAGTTGACCAGACCACACACTAGAAAGTGAAGGGACGACGACGTTTCGGTCCGTCCTGGACCATTCTCAAGTCGATTGAGAATGAGTCGATATAATATGCGACAATATTCAGGCACTGCAATGCGATCGAACCCGCGTCGCTGGACTGGGAAGTCCACCACGTGCGTGTGAGTGCATTGTGTAAATATTAACACCTTAACTTTATGAACATGTAAATTATCCGTCACTAGACAGACACAAAACCTGACGCCTGGAAACCCTTGTAACCGTTCGAGCGGGAGGTAAACACGGCCTCACAAGCACCTTGTACTCTGTGTCCTCTGGCTGGAGGGCGAAGGTGTTGAGGTCGACGTCGCCCTCGGTGTCGACATAGGTGTACTCCCTCCAAGAGAAGTCGCAGCCACCCATGTTGACTCGGACCGATGTTGTACTCGATCCCAGAGGACGAGAAGTACGATCTGAGGAGATAGAGGGAGATAGCGAGACAGATGTCAGTTGCTGATGCTGTAGTCTGTGAGAGGTGAGGAATGGGAGAGGTGAGGAATGGGAGAGGTGAGGAATGGAGAGGTGAGGAATGGGAGAGGTAAGGAAAGAGAGAGTAAGAGATGGGAGAAGGTAGTGAGAGGTGAGGAAAGGGAGAAGATCGAGGCTGGAAAATACAGAAAAACACGAATATTGTTTTAGTTCCTGTTTACTTTGTGAGACTATCAGGGGTGGAAGTCAAGTAACGTGGCAGAGAAGAGGAGGAGATGAGAAGTGTGGGGAGAGAGAGAGGATGGAAGAGAAGAAGTGTGGGAGAGAGAGAGGATGGTCGAGAAGAGTAGGAGAGTTGAGGGAGAGGCATGGGAAGGAAAAAGAAGTAATAAGTGGTGATTGCCTTACAAAACACCTATGTTACCGTACAGAGTTGACACGCTACCTGCCTCACAGGCGGCGCCACCAACTTACAACAACTGGAGCGCTTCTCTAAGCATTACAGCATCGTGACAACGATGGGAGATGAGCTCCTCCACTGATGCTGCACATATATCTGAAGGCTGCGTCCTTAAACCAACCGAAGAGTTCAATAAAGTGAGAATAAATAATGTGGCAGTACCCGAGGAGGAGGTCCTGTGCGGGCTGAGAGAGGCTGAGAATGGTGGCAGCTGCTGCGTCGGTGAAGGCGCCGCCCACCCCACAACAGTCTGGTAGGTCACCGTCGGGTCCACCACCAACTCCACGTCTCTGCCGACACGTCTGTAGGAGGTGGGGAACGAGGTCGACACAGGGGCAGCAAGTTTGGATAGGACTGAAAATTCATGTATTTCCTCTCATCAATGTACACCTACACCCCCAACACCTACACCCCCAACACCTACACCCCAACACCTACACCCCCAACACCTACACCCCCAACACCTACACCACCAACACCTACACGACCTCACCATCCCCGACACTGCTGAAGAAGTCTTGGCTCTTCAGGAATCTGTCACCGGTCATATCAGAGCTGTAGAGGAGGAAACGCTCCTCGGGAGGCGCCTCGGGCGGGGTAAGGTGTCGCAGTAGGAGGCGTTGCACACACACACGAAGGAACTGTGGCCGAAGTCCCGGGGATGCAGGGAAGGCTCTCCTCCGCTCTCGCTCCATCTCTACAACACGAGCAAGACGAGATACTTACGAATGTAGAAATCGGCATCTTTTCATTATGATCATTTCTCGAGTATTTCTTACATTTTATATCATTTGTATTCTCATACAGAGGCATGTGAGCACATATTTATATGTATATTCGTATACATACACATACTACGTATATATACACATATAAAGAGGCCACATAAAAGTCTACCAACTGCGAGCAAAGTTGATAGTCGTAGGAAAACTATTCAACCACTGCAGAATCAAGGAAAGAATAGAGAGGAATGGGAGTGGAGACATGGAGGCCAAAGTTACTAGAGGCAATAGACTGTAACGTTCTTGACACACCTCGTGTCAGCGAGATGTAAAGAGGTGATGCCCTGCCACCTAGACACAACATGAAGACAACGCATTGTGTGAGAGAGAGAAAGAGAGAGAGAGAGAGAGGAGAGAGAGAGGAGAGAGAGAGAGAGAGAGAGAGAGAGAGAGAGAGAGGAGAGAGAGGAGAGAGAGAGAGAGGAAGGAGAGAGAGAGAGAGGAGAGAGAGTGGATGAAGAAATACACGATGAAAGCACAATTACGTGATATTTCTACATGTGCATTGACGGGGCGGCGAGAGCTGGGGCAAGATTCACGAAGCAGTTACGCAAGTATTTACGAACGTGTACATCTTTCCTCAATCTTTGACGGCTGTGCTTACATTTATATAAACAGTTTACAAACATGAAAACTTCCCAATCAACTGTTGTTATTATTATAAACAGCCTCCTGGTGCTTCGGAACTCATTAACTGTTTACTAATTGTAACAAAGCCGCCAAAGATTGAAAAAAGTGTACAAATAGACTACCAATTGTGGCAGAGGGACTTTTAGCCCCATAACCGGCCCCGTGGGGGTAGGTGCGTGTGCCCAAGCACCTCCGAGATCTGGGTTACGACCCTCATGCGTACAGCCTCGATAACTTATCGATGAGGGCTCTGGCAATACTACAGACTAAAGCAAACGAGAGAAACGAAAACGTCTACTAAAGAAAACGAGAGAAACGAAAACGTTACTAAAGAAAACGAGAGAAACCTAGGGGAATACCAAAGAGAAATCGAACTCGTGTCTACTTGATGCAGGCAGAGCCATCTCTCCTGCTTCGAGGAGGTCCGAGGAACAAACCAAGGGCACTTGGAAGCACGGGATGAGAGAACAAAGAGGAGGGAGACGTAGAACACATATCACAAGGAAAGAAACAGGTATGGTATACTAATGTAAAAATCCCACAAGGGCTGGACGAGGGTTCGAACCTACGTTCAAGAGGATCCCAGACGGCTGCCCTAATCGACTGAGCGACGACATGGTAAAAGAATTGCAACTAAGTATAAAGTGTATTATGCTAATTTGAAAGCAGGAGAGAACAAATATTTGGGTAACACAGCAAACACCACCTGATCACTAATTCACAATACCTGCACAGCACACATGGTGCACGAAATAGTGCTTGGTGAATGAGAATGATATACATAATCAAAAGGAACGTACACACACAACAAACACACATTCTTGTACTCACCTATTTGTACTCACCTATTAGATGAGTACAACACCACTACACACACACTCCCAGGGGGCCTGATAGCCTAGTGGATAGCGCGCAGGACTCTAATTCTTTGTGGCGCGGGTTCGATCCCGCACCAGGCAGAAACAAATGGACAAAGTTTCTTTCACCCTGAATGCCCCTGTTACCTAGCAGTTAAATAGGACCTGGGAGTTAGTCGGCTGTCACGGGCTGCTTCCTGGAGGTGTGGTGTGTGGGTGGGAAAAAAAAGTAGTGTAGTAAACAGTTGAGAGGCGGGCCGGGAAGAGCAAAGCTCAACCCCCGCAACACACACTAGAGTGAATACACCACACCACTCTACAAAAAATAGAACATAACCACCATCAAATGTTTTAGTAAATCCAACAAAAAACAACAAATAATAATAATAATAAATAATAATAATATATAATAAATAATAATAATACTAATAATAATAATCTTCTATATAAATAAAAATGGAAATGTTCGTTTGTGCATAACCGCTTAATCTACGAAAGTTCTTCACCGTTTGCTTAGAAATTTTCACACAACGTTCCATTCGCATCCGAGGCGGGTTTTATATACATACTATATAGCTGTCACGTCTGTGACGGTAAATAAAACATGCTCCATGTGTTTTTCATGTGAGGGAAATCTTCGAAACCTTTTGTACCGATTGGTTTGAAATTTTGACACAACTTGGCATTCGAATAGGCGCGTGTTTTTATATACCTACCTATATACATGCCGCCCCTGTGGCAGGTAAAACGTACATGGTTTTTTAAAAACAGCGCCATCTT
>WNGS01167840.1:7454833-7478444 GCA_020271785.1 Procambarus virginalis | reverse complement strand
GGTGTTGGGGTGTAGGTGTTGGGGGTGTAGTTGTTGGGGGTGTAGGTGTTGGGGGTGTAGGTGTTGGGGGTGTAGGTGTTGGGGTTGTAGGTGTTGGGGGTGTAGGTGTTGGGGGTGTAGGTGTTGGGGTGTAGGTGTTGGGGGTGTAGGTGTGGGGTTGTAGGTGTTGGGGGTGTAGGTGTTGGGGGTGTAGGTGTTGGGGTTGTAGGTGTTGGGGGTGTAGGTGTTGGGGGTGTAGGTGTTGGGGGTGTAGGTGTTGGGGTTGTAGGTGTTGGGGTGTAGGTGTTGGGGTGTAGGTGTTGGGGGTGTAGGTGTTGGGGGTGTAGGTGTACATTGATGAGAGGAAATACATGAATTTTCAGTCCTATCCAAAACTTGCTGCCCCTGTGTCGACCTCGTGCCCCACCTCCTACAGACGTGTCGGCAGAGACGGTGGAGTTGGTGGTGGACCCGACGGTGACCTACCAGACTGTTGTGGGGTGGGGCGGCGCCTTCACCGACGCAGCAGCTGCCAACATTCTCAGCCTCTCTCAGCCCGCACAGGACCTCCTCCTCGGGTACTGCCACATTATTTTATTCTCACGTTATTGAACTCTTCGGTTGGTTTAAGGACGCAGCCTTCAGATATATGTGCAGCATCAGTGGAGGAGCTCATCTCCCAGCGTTGTCACGATGCTGTAATGCTTAGAGAAGCGCTCCAGTTGTGAAAGTTGGTGGCGCCGCCTGTGAGGCAGGTAGCGTGTGAACTCTGTACGGTAACATAGGTGTTTTGGTAAGGCAATCTCCACTTATTACTTCGTTTCCCCTCCCATGCCTCTCCCTCAACTCTCCTACTCTTCTTGACCATCCTCTCTCTCTCCCACACTTCTTCTCTTCCATCCTCTCTCTCTCCCACACTTCTTCATCTCCTCCTCTTCTCTGCCACGTTACTTTACTTCCACCCCTGATAGTCTCACAAAGTAAACAGGAACTAAAACAAAATATTCGTGTTTTTCTGTATTTTCCAGCCTCGATCTTCTCCCTTTCCTCACCTCTCACTACCTTCTCCCATCTCTTACTCTCTCTTTCCTTACCTCTCCCATTCCTCACCTCTCCCATTCCTCACCTCTCACAGACTACAGCATCAAGCAACTGACATCTGTCTCGCTATCTCCCTCTACTCCTCAGATCGTACTTCTCGTCCTCTGGGATCGAGTACAACATCGGTCGAGTCAACATGGGTGGCTGCGACTTCTCTTGGAGGGAGTACACCTATGTCGACACCGAGGGCGACGTCGACCTCAACACCTTCGCCCTCCAGCCAGAGGACACAGAGTACAAGGTGCTTGTGAGGCCGTGTTTACCTCCCGCTCGAACGGTTACAAGGGTTTCCAGGCGTCAGCTTTTGTGTCTGTCTAGTGACGGATAATTTACATGTTCATAAAGTTAAGGTGTTAATATTTACACAATGGACTCACACGCACGTGGTGGACTTCCCAGTCCAGCGACGCGGGTTCGATCGCATTGCAGTGCCTGAATATTGTCGCATATTTATATCGACTCATTCTCAATCGACTTGAGAATGGTCCAGGACGGACCGAAACGTCGTCGTTCCTTCACTTTCTAGTGTGTGGTCTGGTCAACTTCATATTTATATGTTAGTTCAGTCTTGTCTGCGACGTTGGGCAAGGGGAAGATAACCAGTATGGCGCCCAAGATAGCCCAGCCCCCGTCCCTTGAGGGACGGGGGCTGGGTTTCAAACCGGAGTGTCTTAGCAGTCGGAAGAGCTCAGCAAAGCAGGACCCGACACTCTCTCCTTCCGGATCTTGTCTTGTGACGTGTTCCATCTCCTTCACAGATTCCGGTGATCAAGCGGGCCGAGGCTATGGCCGGACACCCCCTGACGCTCTTCGCCTCGCCCTGGACGGCGCCGCCCTGGATGAAGACCAACGACGACTACGTAGGCTATGGGTACCTCATGAAGGAGATGTACCAGCCCTGGGCCAACTACTTCGTCAAGTGGGTCTTCTGGGGTGGAAATGTTTCCGCCTCTGAACCTCTTGCCTCCTCTTTCTTGTTTTTTTTTAGGTTTCTCTCTCTCGCCTCGTTCAAGCGAATTCATTACGCATTCAGGAACGATCCATAAAGTGCGCCGACAGGTTTGACCTGAGAGTATACAGTATACAGCACCCGTGAGTATACAGCATACAGCCGTGCCAGGAATGTGTCACGTAACTGACAGGCAAGTGCATATTTGACTAATCTCTACATCCATGTGTCTCTAGGAAATCACAAAAAGAATAGCCAGCAGCAGCAGCACACACACACACACACACACGCACTGCCAGAAATTTGAAAAGCAGCTAACGTAGTCCCGAAGCAGGAGGCTACAAGATGACCTAGACAGACTGAGTGAATGGTCCAACAAATAGCTATTGAAGTTCAACCCGAGTAAATGCAAAGTAATGAAACTAGGCAGTGGAAATAGGAGGCCAGACACAGGATACAGAATAGGAGATGAAGTACTTAATGAAACGGACAGAGAGAAAGATCTAGGAGATGATATCACACCAAACCTGTCTCCTGAAGCCCACATAAAAAGAATAACGTCTGCGGCATATGCGAGGCTGGCTAACATCAGAACAGCGTTCACGAGTATGCGGCCCCAGCATGGAGCCCGCACCTTGTCAAGCACAAGACGAAGCTGGAAAAAGTCCAAAGGTATGCCACTAGACTAGTCCCAGAACTGAGAGGCATGAGTTACGAAGAAAGGCTGCGGGAAATACACCTTACGACACTGGAAGACAGAAGAGTAAGGGGAGACATGATCACAACCTACAAAATCCTCAGAGGAATCGACCGGGTAGACAAGGACAAACTATTCAACACTGGGGGACGCGAACAAGGGGACACAGGTGGAAACTGAGTACCCACATGAGCCACAGAGACGTTAGAAAGAACTTTTTCAGTGTCAGAGAACGGATGGAATGCATTAGGCAGTGATGTGGTGGAGGCTGACTCCATACACAGTTTCAAATGTAGATATGATAGAGTCCAGTAGGCTCAGGAATCTGTACAACAGTTCATTGACAGTTAAGAGGCGGGACCAAAGATCCAGAGCTCAAACCCCGCAAGCACAAATAGGTAAGTACACACACACACACACACACACACACCACACACACACACACACACACACACACACACACACACCACACACACACACACACATATATATATATAATATATATATATATATATATATATATATATATATATATATATATATATATATATATTTATGATCGATGTTCCCTTCGGGAATCTTAATTTTAAGATAAATAGATAAATTTATTTAGATAAATGAGTTCTTTGTTTTGCCTCTTATTTGATTGTGATTTCTATCTTTAGATCTGATGATGAATACAAGAAGTATTCGAAACGTTATGCATTTTAAAGTAAAGAATCTGAAACAAGATGTTCAGTATATCCTTGGTTTTCCTATTTATCTTAAATATATATATATATAATCTACCTTTATTCTAAGGTTTCTATCTTTAAATTAAGGTTTCAGTCTTTATAATAAGTTACTGTATTATATTGAAGTTTGCATCTATCTAAAGGTTTGTATGTCTATACCAAGGATTCTATATTTTTAATGAGGTCTGTACCTTTGTGTTAAGGTCCCAACCACTTGGGCTGAACGGTAGAGCGACGGTCTTGCTTCATGCAGGTCGTCGTTCAATTCCCGACCGTCCCCAAGTGGTTAGGCACCCTTCCTTCCCCCGGACCCAGCCCAAGTCCCTATCCTGATCCCTTCCAAGTGCTAAATAGTCGAAATGGCTTGGCGCTTTCCCGCTGATAGTTCCCTGCTCTTTATATTGTTTCTATCAAGATTTAGAAGGTTTCTAGTAGGGTTCTAGATAGAAAACGTACCATAGACAGGTCTCCTTCTCTGTCTCAAGGTTCCTGGACGGGTACGCAGCGGAGGGTGTCACGTTCTGGGGCGTGACGGCGCAGAACGAGCCCAGAGACGGCCAGGTCCCGGGCTTCGCCTTCAACTGCATGGGGTGGACGCCCCTGCAGCAGCGGGCGTGGGTGGGCGGCAACCTCGGCCCCACGCTCGACGCCCACGGCTACGGCGCCCTCAAGGTCATGATCCTCGACGATCAGCGCTATAACCTGCCGCTATGGGCGGAGAAGGTGGGTTGACAGGGGGGGTTGAGGGAACTATCAGAATTGAGTCATTTCCTAAACGTTACACACGGAAATCACACTTGCGTGATGCACTAAATGAACAAATCCATAAGGGTCGTGACGAGGATTCGAACGTGCGTCTGAGAGGATCCCAGACACTGCCTTAATCGACTGAGCTACGACATGGTCAGTCCTCGTCACGGCTCTTGTGGATTTGTTCATTTCCTAAACGTATTTCCCGCTTTTTCGGAATTTATACATTTCCTAATGCTGGGGGTAGAATCATGAGTGCAAATCGTTCCAGGACACTCCACTTGCAACGTCACTCACTCCAACGACCACTCACTCCAACGACCACTCACTCCAACGACCACTCACTCCAACGACCACTTACTCCAACGACCACTCACTCCAACGACCACTTACTCCAACGACCACTCACTCCAACGACCACTCACTCCAACGACCATTCACTCCAACGACCACTCACTCCAACGACCATTCACTCCAACGACCACTCACTCCAACGACCACTCACTCCAACGACCACTTACTCCAACGACCACTCACTCCAACGACCACTCACTCCAACGACCATTCACTCCAACGACCACTCACTCCAACGACCATTCACTCCAACGACCACTCACTCCAACGACCACTCACTCCAACGACCACTCACTCCAACGACCACTCACTCCAACGACCACTCCTTCCAAGCTAATCCCTGTGTAACAGCCCAACCGGAACCATCAGGAGAAAGCGCTATACCTCTATATAGCACTTGGAAGGGGTCATCAGGATAAGGATTTGAGACAGGACGGTGGGGGGGGGGAATGGTGCCCAACCACTTGGACGGTCGGGGATTGAACGCCGACCTGCATGAAGCGAGACCGTCGCTCTACCGTCCAGTCCAAGTGGTTGAGTGAAGTGGTAGTGATCACTCCGGATGGTCTTGACCAATCAAATCTTCAGTACCGTCTCAAGGAGATCTCAGCCTCCGCATCTTGACCAGCGCAGATGAGCGGCAAATTATTTAAAAAGTTGCAGGATAAAATTCATAAGTTTCTTTGAACTTGGGCAATGTTTTTTTATGAGGTGGCCGTCGGGTCTCCATGTATAATTACGGGGACTTGAATTGTTGGGTGACGGGGACGGAAGTGGAAGAGAGGATGATTAAGTTAAAGAATTAAGTATACTCACCTACTTGTACTCGTCAGATTGTGCTTACGGGGGTTGAGCTTCGGCTCTTTGGTCCCGCCTCTTAACCGTCAATCAACTGGTATATAGGTTCCTGAGACTATTGGGGTTATCATTTATACGCTTGAAACTGTGTATGGAGTCTGCCTCCACCTCATCACTTCCTAATGACACTGAAAAAAAATTCATGTCTCTGTCGCTCATTTGAGTACTCAGATTCTACCTATGTATCTATGTGCGAGTACCGCCCTCGTTAAATAAACTGTCTTTATCTACCCCTCTCAATTCCCTTGAGGATTTTGTATGTGGTAATCATGTCTCCCCTAATTATTCTATCTTCCAGCGACATGAGGTTCAGTTCACATAGCCTTTAATCATAACTCATACATCGTAGTTTGAACTTTGACCTTAGAACTTTCTCCAAATGATTCTTTTGCTTGACTAGGTATGAACGCTGGAGCTACCCACTCCAGGATTGGTCTGACGTATGTGGTATAAAGGTTCTAAATGATTCCTTACACAAGTTTCTAAAGGCAGTTCTGATATTAGCTAGTCTCGCTTATGCTATTGATAATATCCTTTTGATGTGAGCTTCAGGAGAGAGGTTTGGTGTGAGATCAACGCCTAGATCATTCTCGCTATCCATTTGATTGATGATTTCATCTCCCATTTGGTACCTTGTGTCTGGCCTTCTGCTTCCTTCACCTAGCTTCATGGCTTTACATTTTCTTCATTTAGACTCAGTAGCCATTTGTTGGATCATACTCTCAGTTTGTCCCGATCATCTTGTAGCCTTTTTCATCAGCAAACATTGAGAATGGAATGGAATTGTCAGGAGGAAAGCGCCAAGTCATTACGACTATATAGCACTTGGAATGGGATCAGGATAAGGATTTGGGACGGGACGGAGGGGAAAGGAATGGTGCCCAACCACTTGGACGGTCGGGGATTGAACGTCGACCTGCATGAAGCGAGACCGTCGCTCTACCGTCCGGCCCAAGTGGTTGGGCAAACATTGAGAGAAATGAGACTATTTCCTCTGTGAGATCGTTCAAATAAATGAGAAACTAGATAGGTCGAAGAGCTGAACCCTGTGGGATTCTTTTAGTGGGTTCTGAGGGTTCGCGGGTTAGGGGACAGACGTGTCGTCGTCGCGCTCCGTGAAAACACTGGAATAAACCGGGATTTTTTAGNTTGTGTCCTAGTCTTTACTACATGATGGAATTCAAACTTATGACGATGGGACAAGAGATCTGGGAAAGGAGAGTTGACTACAGGAAAGGGGACTATAGGAGGATAAGGGACTATCTGGGAGAAGTGCAGTGGGAGGAAGAAATTAGAGGAAAAACAGTCCAAGATATGATGGACCTAGTCATACAGAATGCCAAGAGGCCGAAGAGAGATTTATACCAACAGTAAAGGGAAAAAATAAGAAGGAATATAATAACCATGGTTTAATAGACAGTGTCAGGAAGCAAAAAAGGCCAGCAGGCGGGAGTGGAGGAAGTACAGAAGACAAAGGACAGAGGACAACAGGATCAGATGCAACAGAGCTAGGAACGATTACATTAACATAAGACGAACATCGGAAAGGGACTATGAGAACGATATTGCAATCAAAGCAAAAAACAACCTAAGCTACTACACAGTCATATAAGAAGGAAATGTCGGTGAACGACCAAGTGACAAGGCTAAGGAAGGCAGAGGGGCATATACTGAAAATGACAAGGAAATCTGTGAGGCACTGAATGCCAGTTTCCATGGAGTGTTCACTACCGAGCCCGAGCAGCTCCCATTGTTGGAAGGGGTTACCCTAGATGAAAGACTATCAGATATAGAGGTGACAGCAGAAGAGGTAATGAAACAGTTGACAACTCTAGATGCATCTAAAGCAGTAGGACCAGACAAAGTATCACCGGATACTAAAAGAAGCGGCGCAGGCCCTCAGCGTGCCTCTGGCAATGATCTTTAATGAGTCACTTATGTCGGGAGAATTGCCCAGTTGCTGGAAGAAGGCAAATGTCGTGCCGATCTTCAAGAAAGGCGATAGGGAGGAGGCACTTAACTATAGACCTGTATCACTGACAAGCATCCCCTGTAAAATACTGGAAAGAATAATTAGGCTACGACTGGTTGCACACCTGGAGAACGTTAGGTTTGTGAACAAACATCAACATGGGTTCTGGACAGGGAAATCGTGCCTAACAAACCTTCTGGAATTCTATGATAAAATAACGAGGATAAGACAGGACAGAGATGGTTGGGCAGACTGCATATTTCTGGACTGCCAAAAAGCCTTTGATACAGTACCGCACATGAGACTGCTGTTCAAACTCGAGAGGCAGGCGGGGGTAGGGGAAAGGTCCTAGCATGGATAAGGAACTACCTAACAGGAAGGAGCCAAAGAGTTACGGTAAGGGGCGAGAAGTCGGACTGGCGAACAGTAACAAGTGGAGTACCACAAGGATCGGTACTGGGACCAATTCTATTTCTTGTATATGTTAACGATATGTTTACGGGTGTAGAGTCCTACATGTCGATGTTTGCGGATGACGCAAAGTTGATGAGAAGAGTTGTGACAGATGAGGATTGCAGGATCCTCCAAGAGGACCTGAACAGGTTGCAGAGATGGTCAGAGAAATGGCTACTGGAATTCAACACGAGCAAATGTAAAGTTATGGAAATGGGACTAGGAGATAGGAGACCAAAGGGTCAGTACACAATGAAGGGGAACAGCCTACCTGTGACGACGCGCGAGAGAGACCTGGGTGTGGACGTAACACCTAATCTATCTCCTGAGGCACATATAAATAGGATAACGACAGCAGCGTACTCTACACTGGCAAAAGTTAGAACATCATTCAGAACCTAAGTAAGGAGGCATTTAGGGCGCTTTACACTGCCTACGTGAGGCCAGTCTTAGAGTATGCCGCCTCATCATGGAGTCCCCATCTGAAGAAGCATATAATGAAACTGGAAAAGGTTCAGAGGTTTGCAACGAGACTCGTCCCAGAGCTACGAGGGATGGGGTATGAGGAGCGCCTGAGGGAACTGTGCCTTACGACACTAGAAAGAAGAAGGGAGAGAGGGGACATGATAGGAACGTATAAAATACTCAGAGGGATTGACAGAGTGGACATAGACGAAATGTTCACACGGAATAGTAACAGAACGAGGGGACATGGATGGAAGTTGGAAACTCAGATGAGTCACAGAGATGTTAGGAAGTTTTCTTTTAGCGTGAGAGTAGTGGGAAAATGGAATGCACTCAAGGAACAGGTTGTGGAAGCAAATACTATTCATAATTTTAAAACCAGGTATGATAGGGAAATGGGACAGGAGTCATTGCTGTAAACAACTGATGCTCGAAAGGCGGGATCCAAGAGTCAATGCTCGATCCTGCAGACACATATAGGTGAGTACATATAGGTGAGTACACACACACACAGTATGTATGTGAGTATGCGGCCCCAGCATGGAGCGTACCTTGTCAACGAACAAGGCGAAGCTGAAAAAATTCAGAAGTATGCACTAGGCTAGTCCCAAAAATCAGAGGCATGAGTTACGAGGAAGGCTGCGTGAAATGCAACTCACGGCACTGGAGACCGAAAGATTAGGGCAGACATGATCAACTTCCTACAAATCTCGGGGAATTGAAGGGTAGATAAAGATATCTGTTTAAAACGGGAGGTAGCGAACAAGGGGACACAGGTGGAAACTGAGTACTCAAATGAGCCACAGAGACGTTAGAAGGATCTTTTTCAGTGTCAGAGTAGTTAACGGATGGAATGCATTAGGAAGTAATGTGGTGGAGGCTGACTCCATACACAGTTTCAAGTGTAGATATGATAGAGCCCAGTAGGCTCAGGAATATGTATATCAGTTGATTGACAGTTGAGAGGCGGACCAAAGAGCCAGAGCTCAACCCCCGCAAGCACATTAGGTGAGTACACATACACACACACACACACCCTCCAAAAACCCACCACGACTTACAATGCAGTCATCACCACACCAACAATCATCACCACACCAACAATCATCACCACACCAACAATCATCACCCACACCAACAATCATCACCACACCAACGACCATCACCACACCAACAATCATCACCACACCAACAATCATCACCACACCAACGACCATCACCACACCAACAATCATCACCACACCAACAAAATCACCACACCAACGACATCACCACACCAAAAATCATCACCACACCAACGACCATCACCACACCAACAATCATCACCACATCAACAATCATCACCACACCAACAATCATCACCACACCAACGACCATCACCACACCAACAATCATCACCACACCAACATCATCACCACACCAACGACCATCACCACACCAACAATCATCACCACACCAACAATCATCACCACACCAACGACCATCACCACACCAACAATCATCACCACACCAACAATCATCACCACACCACAATCACACCACACCAACGACCATCACCCAACAACAATCATCACCACACCAACAACCATCACCACACCAACAATCATCACCACACCAACGACCACCCACACCACCAACAAAATCACCACCACACACCAACAATCATCACCACACCAACAATCATCACCACACCAACGACCATCACCACAACAACAATCATCACCACACCAACAATCATCACCAACCAACAATCATCACCACACCAAACAATCATCACACACCAACAACCATCACCACACCAACATCATCACCACACCAACGACCATCACCACACCAACAATCATCACCACACCAATCATCACCACACCAACAATCATCACCACACCAACGACCATCACCACACCAACAATCATCACCACACCAACAATCATCACCACACCAACAATCATCACCACACCAACAATCATCACCACACCAACAATCATCACCACACAACGACCATCACCACACAACAATCATCACCACACCAACAACCATCACCACACCAACAATCATCACCACACCACGACCATCACCACACCAACAATCATCACCACACCAACAATCATCACCACACCAACAATCATCACCACACCAACGACATCACCACAACAACAATCATCACCACACAACAACCATCACCACACCAACAATCATCACCACACCAACGACCATCACCACACAAACAATCATCACCGCACCAACAATCATCACCACACCAACAATCATCACCACACCAACAATCATCACCACACCAACAACCATCACCACACCAACAATCATCACCACACCAACAACCATCACCACACCAACAATCATCACCACACACCAACGACCATCACCACACCAACAATCATCACCACACCAACAATCATCACCACACCAACGACCATCACCACACCAACAATCATCACCACACCAACAATCATCACCACACCAACAATCATCACCACACCAACAATCATCACCGCACCAACAATCATCCCACACCAACAATCATCACCACACCAACAATCATCACCGCACCAACAACCATCACCACACCAACAATCATCACCACACCAAACAATCATCACCCACACCAACAATCATCACCACACAACAATCATCACCACACCAACAAATCATCCCAACCAACAATCATCACCACACCAACGACCATCACCACACCAACAATCATCACCACACCAACAATCATCACCACACCAACGACCATCACCACACCAACAATCATCACCACACCAACAATCATCACCACACCAACAATCATCACCACACCAACGACCATCACCACACAACAATCATCACCACACCAACAATCATCACCCACCAACAATCATCACCACACCAAAATCATCACCACACCAACAACCATCACCACACCAACAATCATCACCACACCAACAATCATCACCACACCCAACAATCATCACCACACCAACACTCATCACCACACCAACAATCATCACACACCAACAATCATCACCACACCAACAACCATCACCACACCAACAACCATCACCACACCAACAACCATCACCACACCACCAATCATCACCACACCAACAATCATCACCACACCAACAAACCATCACCACACCAACAATCATCACCACACCAACAATCATCACCACACCAACACATCATCACCACACCAACAACCATCACCACACCACCAACACCATCCACACACCAACAATCATCACCACACAAACAACCCATCACCACACAACAATCATCACCACACCAACGACCATCACCACACCAACAATCATCACCGCAACAACAATCATCACCACACCACACAATCACCACACCAACACATCATCACCACACCAACGACCATCACCACAACAACAATCATCACCACACCAACAATCATCACCACACCAACAATCATCACCACACACATCATCACCACACAACAATCATCACCACACCACGACCATCACCACACAACAATCATCACCACACCAACAATCATCACCACACCACGACCTCACCACACCAACGACCATCACCACACCAACAATCATCACCACACCAACAATCATCACCACACCAACGACCATCACCACACCCACAATCATCACCACACCAACAATCTCACACACCAACGCCATCACCACCCAACAATCATCACCACACCAATAATCATCACCACACCACGACCATCACCACACCAACAATCATCCACACCACCAATCATCACCACACCAACATCATCACCACACCAACAATCATCACCACACCAACGACCATCACCACCTACAATCATCACCACACCAATAATCATCACCACACCAACGACCATCACCACACCAACAATCATCACCACACCAACAATCATCACACACCAACAATCATCACACACCAACAATCATATCTGACGACTCAAACTCCCAAACCAATACACCAGTACCTCCATTCCCTTCCCCCCCCCCACCACCGGCCTGCATCCCTCCCAAACAGAATTAGTCCTCTGGTACAACCCTATCGCCAGTTTTCTATAATATAAGACCCCATCCAATCAATTTCGAGCCCACCTACGGCGCCTATAACCCCGCTGCAGTTCGTGGGCTGATACAACATACATAAACATTACCTCTAATTTCACCTCGGCCATTTCGATTAATGTAGAGAGAGGTGTAAAGGGTGTACCATCACATACTGGCAATATCCACAGGGTTTCTGCCCCTGTGAATTAGAAGCGAGGGCTGCCAGCAGTAATGGTAGTATCTTGAAGCACTCATCGTGGCCAGCACGGGTGCTTCGGGTGTGGTTATGGGGGCTGCTTCTCTCTTACCAGTCTCTATTAGGCTGGGGATAGAGCAATGTTGTAAATGGTCATTTACAAGTTGCTGGTTGTAAATATTCGTGCTCTTACCTGCAGTTTATTTCATTTGCATTGTTAGTATTGTTAATGTATTGTTATTGTTATTATTATTATTACTAACAGTACCCAGCCACGCGTTGCTGTGGCTCAGCAATCTTCAATGTCCCCCCAGTCCTCCCACCATTTTCCTTCCTCACCCATCCCATTGTCCTCCCCACCATTCCCCACTCCCCGTCCCCTCGTCCTCCCAACCATTCCCCACTCCCCGTCCCTCGTCCTCCCCACTCTACCATCCCCTCTTCCTTCCCACCATGCCCCACTCCCCTGTCCCTTTGTCCTCCCCACCATTCTCCATTCCCCCATCCCTCGTCCCCACCATCCCAAACTCCCCGTCTCTTCGTCCTTCTCCACCATTATCCCCTCCCTTGACCTCCCCACCATCTTTCACTTCCGTCCCCTCGTCCTCCCCAACATTCCCCACTCCCTCGTTCGATGCCTTCCCAAATGGTCTGATGTTCCCATCAGAAAATTGGGAACATCAAGTGATCTGATGTTCCCATCACTGAAATATAAGAAAAACAGTTAAAAAATGAAATGAAATATAAAAAAATAAAAAAATAAATTATACTCATGAAATGAACGGTATGGTAAACAACACAGCTCAATTCCAACGCAATTCACACAAATAATTAAATCAAAATGAAAATAAATAAAAATCTATGAAAATTCAATTATCAATGCAATCAGAAACATTGAAATGGAATTGTAACATATATAGTATTGCATGTGTGTTGCTCTTACATGCAACAGATGGCACTGTTTTTCAAGAAAAGCATAGTTTACCTGTCACAGGTGTGGCATCTATACTGATACTTACGAAATGAACGGTATGGTAAACAATACAGCTCAATTCCAACACAATGTCACTCAAAATAACTCAATAAAAAATAAAATAAATCGAAATCTATGAAAATAACATTTATCAATGCAATCGGAAACATTGAAATGGAGTTCGTGATATATTCAGTATAGCGTGCATGTTGCTCTTACGTAAACAGATGCGCTGTTTTTAAAAAACGCATGTTTTTACCTGCCACAGGGGTGTACCACCACACCAACAATCATCACCACATCACCATTATATAGTAGGTATATAAAAACACGCGCCTATTCGAATGCAACGTTGTGTCAAAATTTCAAAGCAATCGGTAAAAAGGTTTCGAAGATTTCCCTCACATGAAAAACACATGGAGCGTGTTTTTTTTACCGTCACAGACGTGACAGCTATATAGTATGTATATAAAAACCCGCTCGGATGCGAATGGAACGTTGTGTGAAAATTTCTAAACAAACGGTGAAGAACTTTCGAAGATTAGCGGTTATGCACAAACGTACATTTCCATTTTTATTTATATAGAAGTTTATTATTATTATTATATATTATTATTATTATTATTATTATTTGTTGTTTTTGTTGGATTTACTAAAACATTTGATGGTGGTTATGTTCTTTCTTTGGGAGTGTGTGTGTGTATTCACCTAGTTGTGTTTGCAGGGGTTGAGCTTTGCTCTTTCGGCCCGCCTCTCGACTGTTTACTAACTACTTTTTTCCACACCACACACACACACACACACCCGGGAAGCAGCCCGTGACAGCTGACTAACTCTCAGGTACCTATTTACTGCTAGGTAACAGGGGCATTCAGGGTGAAAGAAACTTTGTCCATTTGTTTCTGCCTGGTGCGGGAATCGAACCCACGCCACAAAATTACGAGTCCTGCGCGCTATCCACCAAGCTACCATGCCCCCTGGGAGTGTGTGTGTGTGTACTCACCTATTTGTGAGTACAAATAGGTGAGTACAAAATGTGTGTGTGTGTGTGTGTGTGTGTGTGTGTGTGTTGTGTACGTTCCTTTTGATTATTATATTCATTCTCATTCACAAGCATATTTCTGCACATGTGGCTGTGCAGGTATTTGAATTAGTGATCAGGTGTGTTTGCTGTGTTACCCAAATATTGTTTCTCTGCTTCAAATTAGCATATATACCTTTATACTTAGTTGCAATTCTTTTTACCATGTCGTAGCTCAGTCGATTAAGGCAGCGTCTGGGATCCTCTCGGACGTAGGTTCGAACCCTCGTCACGGCCCTTGTGGATTTGTTCATTAGTACATTTATAGTATAGTATACACAGTACATTTATAGTATATAGTATACCATACCTGTTTCTTTCCTTGTGATATGTGTTCTACGTCTCCTCCTGCTTTGTTCTCTCTCCCGTGCTTCCAAGTTGCCCCTTGGTTTGTTCCTCGACCTCCCCGAGCAGGAATGATGGCTCTGCCTGCATCAAGTAGACACCAGTTCGATTTCTCATTGTATTCCCTAGTTTCTCTCGTTTTCTTTAGTAACGTTTTCGTTTCTCTCGTTTTCTTTAGTAACGTTTCGTTTCTCTCGTTTTCTTTAGTCTGTAGTATTGCCAGAGCCCTTCATCGATCAACCCGTCCTCTTAAAAATAACGTCACTTTTGGCTGGTATGCGCGCTATGGCCAAATTTGGACGTAATTTGAAATGAAATCGACTCACAAAAGTAACGTACTGTCCCGTTTTCTGTTTGAGTCGTCCAGCTTACTCGGCAAGCTTAGAAGAGGAAACTTTCCATTAACGTTTTTCATAACGTTTTGAAACTTTATGAGAATTTCCTGCCCACCAAACCTATCAGAGGACCATTAACTTACTGTTGTTGAAAAAAATCCCAAATTCATTTTCATTTTTTCATTTTCAAATCACGTCCATATTCGGCCATACTGGTAAACGGACAAAAGCGACGTTCTTTTTAAGAGGACAGGTTACCTTACCTTGAGGTTACCGTGAGGTGCTTCCGGGGCTTAGCGTCCCTGCGGCCGGTCGTCGACCAGGCCTCCTGGTTGCTGAACTGATCAACCAGGCTGTTAGACGCGGCTGCTCGCAGCCTGACGTATGAGTCACAGCCTGGTTGATCAGGTATCCTTTGGAGGTGCTTATCCAGTTCTCTCTTGAACACTGTGAGGGGTCGGCCAGTTATGCCCCTTATGTGTAGTGGAAGCGTGTTGAACAGTCTCGGGCCTCTGATGTTGATAGAGTTCTCTCTCAGAGTACCTGTTGCACCTCTGCTTTTCAACGGGGGTATTCTGCACATCCTGCCATGTCTTCTGGTCTCATGTGATGTTATTTCTGTGTGCAGGTTGGGACCAGCCCCTCAATTATTTTCCACGTGTAAATTATTATGTATCTCTCCGCCTACGCTCAAGGGAGTACAGATTTAGGCTCTTTAGTCGGTCCCAATAGTTTAGATGTTTTACTGAGTGGATTCTAGCAGTAAAGGATCTCTGCACGCTCTCCAGGTCAGCAATTTCTCTAGCTTTGAAAGGGGCTGTCATTGTGCAGCAGTACTCCACTCTAGAGAGCACAAGCGTTTTGAAAAGTAGCATCATCGGTATAGCATCTCTAGTGTGAAAAGTTCTTGTTATCCAACCTGTCATTTTTCGTGCAGTTGTGACGGCTACTTTATTGTTTCTTAAAGGTAAGGTCNAAGGATCTACCAGAAGGAATACAGAATTATATGAACATGTTTGTGGATGCTGTTAAGATACTGAGGAAGATAGGAGACGCAGGCGATTGTAATGCCCTTCAATTGGTCTAGATAAAATAAGTGTTTGGAGCGTCAAGTGGCAATTGGAATTCAGTGTGGATAAATGCCATGTTATGGAATGTGGAATCGGAGAAAATAGACCACACACACCTTACAAATTACGTGGAAAGGAATTACAGAACTCTAATAAAGAAGGAGACCTAAGGGTGGCTTAGGATAGTAAACTGTCGCCAGAGGAACACATAAAGAACATTGTGAGACGAATGTATGCGTCGCTTTCCAACTTCAGACTTGAGTTTAATTATATGGATGGTGAAATACTAAAGAAACTGTCCATGACTTTTGTGAGACCAAAATTGGAATATGCAGCAGTTGTATGGTGCCCATATCTCAAGAAGCACTTACATAAACCGGAAAAGGTGCAACGGCATGCTACAAAATGACTTCCGGAACTGAAAAACAAGAGTTACGAGGAGAAACTACAGATATTAAACATTCCTAAACTAGAAGATAGAAGAAAAAGGGGTGATATAATCACGACATACAAAATTCTAACAGGAATCTACCAAATTGACAAGGAGGAATTCCTGAAATCAGCAACTTCACGAACAAGCAGACACGGTTTCAAGCTAATGAAACAGAGGTGCCGAAAAACATTAGAAAGTTATCTTTTGCAAACAGAGTGGTAGACGATGAGAGAAGCTAAGTGAGAAGGTGGTGGAGGCCACAACCGTCAGTAGTTCCAAAGCGTTATACGACAAAGTACTGGGAAGACGGGACACTACAAGTTTAGCTCTCATTCTGTAACTACACTTAGGTAAGTTAAGTTCTACCTATTCGCCCTTACTAGTAAAGGCGAAAAGGTAGAACAGCTTATTGATAGAGCTCGGGTACATGGGGGAACTGTGTAAAATCCTGGTTTGTGTCTCGGAGAGGCTGCAGAATCTGAGTAAGGTCAGTAGAACTTCTGGTTGCAATTCTTTTAACCATGTCGTAGCTCAGTCGATCCCAGTCGTCTGGGATCCTCTCGGACGGTGGTTCGAACCCTCGTCAGGGCCCTTGTGGATTTGTTCATTTGTCATCTATTTCCGCGTGTGAAGCTGCCATCTGTTTGCAACACCGCCTGGTACTGAAAGCACGCACTGTTTATCTCTCTTAACTATCATTTCTTCCTCCCTCCCTCCCTCCCTAACCGTCTCTCCCTCCCTCCCTCCCTAACCGTCTCTCCCTCCCTCCCTCCCTAACCGTCTCTCCCTCCCTCCCTCCCTAACCGTCTCTCCCTCCCAACTGGGAAGCCAAGCAGCTGTCAGGGAGGATGATGGAGTCCTTTCCCACACCCACGCCAGAGCTCTGAAACTACACACATTTGACTTGTGGTAGAGTGTAGTACCCGTGTGTGTGTGTGTGTGTGTGGAGCTCGGGTATTGAACCTCGCTTATTTAGGCCTGTACCCTCGTCTGTGGCAGTGATCATGTGGACGACAAACAGTGTTGTCGTGTTGCTGTTTCTCCTCTTCTCTCTCTGCGGTAGGTGTTGAGCAGGTGTTTAACTGAGGTAACAGGTGTTAAGAGGTGCTACATTCAGGCGTTGCAGCTGTTGTGTTATATTCGTGTAAAATCAGTCAGATGTGTCTAAAAGTTTATTTAAACAAATAATAATTAGAGTGAATAATTTGATAGTAATACCGACAGAGACAAACAAATTAAATGTATTAAAAATGTAAAAAATCAGTTATTAAACATTCATTACAACAACAATAGCATTATCATCACCACTACCAACAATAAACGCAGCCACACACACACACACACACACACACACACACACACACACACACACACACACACACACACACACACACACACACACACACACACACACACACACACAATATTAGGCACTCCTAATAAAGCGGAAATGGCAGTTTGAAGACCTGGGAAATCAGGTTACTAATGAGAGCACAAGCTTCATACATGGAACTCTAACAGTAGATGGGAGGAAGATTGTGATCTTAGTAATCTACAATCCCCCACCAAACAGTAGAAGACCCAGGCAGGAGTATGATGACAACAACAAGGCATGCATAGATGAACTGCAGAAGGCAGCAACACTAGCCCACAGAATGAGAGCGAAGCTGCTGGTCATGGGGGACCTAAATCATGGAGAGATAAATTGGGAATCAAGGAATCCCCATGGAGGGGACGAAACGTGGGGAGCAAAATTAGTAGATGTTATAGACAGGAATTTCCTAACACAGCATGTGAAGGAAGACACAAGGGAAAGAGGAGGAGATGCACCGAGCCTATTAGACCTGATTTTCACCCAGAACGTAGAAGATATCGAGAATTTGGAGCATGAAATACCTCTAGGGGCCAGTGACCATTGTGTCCTAGTCTTTGACTACATGATGGAATTCAAACTTATGACGATGGGACAAGAGATCTGGGAAAGGAGAGTTGACTACAGGAAAGGGGACTATAGGAGGATAAGGGACTATCTGGGAGAAGTGCAGTGGGAGGAAGAAATTAGAGGAAAAACAGTCCAAGATATGATGGACCTAGTCATACAGAAATGCCAAGAGGCCGAAGAGAGATTTATACCAACAGTAAAGGGAAAAAATAAGAAGGAATATAATAACCCTTGGTTTAATAGACAGTGTCAGGAAGCAAAAAAGGCCAGCAGGCGGGAGTGGAGGAAGTTCAGAAGACAAAGGACAGAGGACAACAGGATCAGATGCAACAGAGCTAGGAACGATTACATTAACATAAGACGAACATCGGAAAGGGACTATGAGAACGATATTGCAATCAAAGCAAAAAAACAACCTAAGCTACTACACAGTCATATAAGAAGGAAAATGTCGGTGAACGACCAAGTGACAAGGCTAAGGAAGGCAGAGGGGGCATATACTGAAAATGACAAGGAAATCTGTGAGGCACTGAATGCCAGTTTCCATGGAGTGTTCACTACCGAGCCCGAGCAGCTCCCATTGTTGGAAGGGGTTACCCTAGATGAAAGACTATCAGATATAGAGGTGACAGCAGAAGAGGTAATGAAACAGTTGACAACTCTAGATGCATCTAAAGCAGTAGGACCAGACAAAGTATCACCGTGGATACTAAAAGAAGCGGCGCAGGCCCTCAGCGTGCCTCTGGCGATGATCTTTAATGAGTCACTTATGTCGGGAGAATTGCCCAGTTGCTGGAAGAAGGCAAATGTCGTGCCGATCTTCAAGAAAGGCGATAGGGAGGAGGCACTTAACTATAGACCTGTATCACTGACAAGCATCCCCTGTAAAATACTGGAAAGAATAATTAGGCTACGACTGGTTGCGCACCTGGAGAACGTTAGGTTTGTGAACAAACATCAACATGGGTTCTGGACAGGGAAATCGTGCCTAACAAACCTTCTGGAATTCTATGATAAAATAACGAGGATAAGACAGGACAGAGATGGTTGGGCAGACTGCATATTTCTGGACTGCCAAAAAGCCTTTGATACAGTACCGCACATGAGACTGCTGTTCAAACTCGAGAGGCAGGCGGGGGTAGGGGGAAAGGTCCTAGCATGGATAAGGAACTACCTAACAGGAAGGAGCCAAAGAGTTACGGTAAGGGGCGAGAAGTCGGACTGGCGAACAGTAACAAGTGGAGTACCACAAGGATCGGTACTGGGACCAATTCTATTTCTTGTATATGTTAACGATATGTTTACGGGTGTAGAGTCCTACATGTCGATGTTTGCGGATGACGCAAAGTTGATGAGAAGAGTTGTGACAGATGAGGATTGCAGGATCCTCCAAGAAGACCTGAACAGGTTGCAGAGATGGTCAGAGAAATGGCTATTGGAATTCAACACGAGCAAATGTAAAGTTATGGAAATGGGACTAGGAGATAGGAGACCAAAGGGTCAGTACACAATGAAGGGGAACAGTCTACCTGTGACGACGCGCGAGAGAGACCTGGGTGTGGACGTAACACCTAATCTATCTCCTGAGGCACATATAAATAGGATAACGACAGCAGCGTACTCGACACTGGCAAAAGTTAGAACATCATTCAGAAACCTAAGCAAGGAGGCATTTAGGGCGCTTTACACTGCCTACGTGAGGCCAGTCTTAGAGTATGCCGCCTCATCATGGAGTCCCCATCTGAAGAAGCATATAATGAAACTGGAAAAGGTTCAGAGGTTTGCAACGAGACTCGTCCCTGAGCTACGAGGGATGGGGTATGAGGAGCGCCTGAGGGAACTGTGCCTTACGACACTAGAAAGAAGAAGGGAGAGAGGGGACATGATAGGAACGTATAAAATACTCAGAGGGATTGACAGAGTGGACATAGACGAAATGTTCACACGGAATAGTAACAGAACGAGGGGACATGGATGGAAGTTGGAAACTCAGATGAGTCACAGAGATGTTAGGAAGTTTTCTTTTAGCGTGAGAGTAGTGGGAAAATGGAATGCACTCAAGGAACAGGTTGTGGAAGCAAATACTATTCATAATTTTAAAACCAGGTATGATAGGGAAATGGGACAGGAGTCATTGCTGTAAACAACTGATGCTCGAAAGGCGGGATCCAAGAGTCAATGCTCGATCCTGCAGACACATATAGGTGAGTACATATAGGTGAGTACACACACACACAGTATGTATGTTGAGTATGCGGCCCCAGCATGGAGCCCGTACCTTGTCAAGCACAAGGCGAAGCTTGAAAAAATTCAGAAGTATGCCACTAGGCTAGTCCCAAAACTAAGAGGCATGAGTTACGAGGAAAGGCTGCGTGAAATGCACCTCACGACACTGGAAGACAGAAGAGTAAGGGGAGACATGATCACTTCCTACAAAATTCTCGGTGGAATTGACAGGGTAGATAAAGATAATCTGTTTAACACGGGAGGTACGCGAACAAGGGGACACAGGTGGAAACTGAGTACTCAAATGAGCCACAGAGACGTTAGAAGGATCTTTTTCAGTGTCAGAGTAGTTAACGGATGGAATGCATTAGGAAGTAATGTGGTGGAGGCTGACTCCATACACAGTTTCAAGTGTAGATATGATAGAGCCCAGTAGGCTCAGGAATATGTATATCAGTTGATTGACAGTTGAGAGGCGGGACCAAAGAGCCAGAGCTCAACCCCCGCAAGCACAATTAGGTGAGTACACATACACACACACACACACCCTCCAAAACCACCACGACTTACAATGCAGTCATCACCACACCAACAATCATCACCACACCAACAATCATCACCACACCAACAATCATCACCACACACCAACAATCATCACCACACCAACGACCATCACCACACCACAATCATCACCACACCAACAATCATCACCACACCAACGACCATCACCACACCAACAATCATCCCCACACAACAATCATCACACCAACGACCATCACCACACAACAATCATCACCACACCAACGACCATCACCACACCAACAATCATCACCACATCAACAATCATCACCACACCAACAATCATCACCACACCAACGACCATCACCACACCAACAATCATCACCACACCAACAATCATCACCACACCAACGACCATCACCACACCAACAATCATCACCACACCAACAATCCACCACACCAACGACCATCACCACACCAACAATCATCACCACACCAACAATCATCACCACACCAACAATCATCACCACACCAACGACCATCACCACACCAAATCATCAACCACACCAAAACCATCACCACACCAACAATCATCACCACACCAACGACCATCACCACACCAACAATCATCACCACACCAACAATCATCACCACACCAACAATCATCACCACACCAACGACCATCACCACAACAACATCATCACCACACCAACAATCATCCACCACACAACAATCATCACCACACCAAACAATCATCACCACACCAACAACCATCACCACACCAACATCATCACCACACCAACGACCATCACCACACCAACAATCATCACCACACCAATCATCACCACCCAACAATCATCACCACACCAACGACCATCACCACACCAACAATCATCACCACACCAACAATCATCACAACAACAACAATCATCACCACACCAACAATCATCACACACCAACAATCATCACCACACCAACGACCATCACCACACCAACAATCATCACCACACAACAACCATCACCACACCAACAATCATCACCACACCAACGACCATCACCACACCAACAATCATCACCACACCAACATCATCACCACACCAACAATCATCACCACACCAACGACCATCACCACACAACAATCATCACCACCCCAACAACCATCACCACACCAACAATCATCACCACACCAACGACCATCACACACCAAAACATCACCGCACCAACAATCATCACCACCCAACATCATCACCACACCAACAATCATCACCACACCAACAACCATCACCACACCAACAATCATCACCACACCAACAACCATCACCACACCAACAATCATCACCACACCAACGACCATCACCACACCAACAATCATCACCACACCAACAATCATCACCCACAACGACCATCACCCACCAACAATCATCACCACACCAACAATCATCACCACACCAACAATCTCACCACACCAACAATCATCACCGCACCAACCATCATCACACACCAACAATCATCACCACACCAACAATCATCACCGCACCAACAACCATCACCACACCAACATCATCACCACACCAACAATCAACCACACCAACAATCATCACCACACCAACAATCATCACACACCAACAATCATCACCACACAACCTCATCACCACACCAACGACCATCACCACACAACAATCATCACCACACCAACAATCATCACCACACCAACGACCATCACCACACCAACAATCATCACCACACCAACAATCATCACCACACCAACAATCATCACCACACCAACGACCATCACCACACCAACACATCATCACCACACCAACAATCATCACCACACCAACATCATCACCACACCAACAATCATCACCACACAAAACCATCACCACACCAACAATCATCACCACACCAACATCATCACACACCAACAATCATCACCACACCAACAATCATCACCACACCAACACATCAACACACCAACAATCATCACCCACCAAACAACCATCACCACCCAACAACCATCACCACACCAACAACCATCACCACACCAACAATCATCACCACACCAACAATCATCACCACACCAACAACCATCACCACACAACAATCATCACCACACCAACAATCATCACCACACCAACAATC
>WNGS01167840.1:7438261-7448861 GCA_020271785.1 Procambarus virginalis | reverse complement strand
CAGAAAGACCATTAGAAAGATTGCAGACTGTATAAAAAAACTGAAATGCTTAAACAGACAAGACAAGAAAGGAAAAATCAATACAGGGAGATTAGCAGAAATAGTGAAGTTGAAGCTATCATACGAGTCTGGAAATGGAACAAAGCTATACAAAAGAAAAATCCAAAATATATACTTTTTTTTACACATGTAAAACCAAAAACCTCCACCAGTATTGGACCTTTAATTACAACTGAAGGCATGCACCTAGGAAAAAGATGTGAAATTCTAAGTCAGTAGATGCCATGTTTAGCACCCTAATGAATAATTAAAATTTAACCGAATTTTAATTATTGGGAGTCTCAAAGGTCTCTACATGTACTCACTAGAAAGGAGATGGGCGATATAAAATAATACACACATGGAAGATACTGAAGGCCAGGTCCCAAATCTACACGGTAAAATAACATACTGGAGTGAATGATATTATGAGTGGAAGAAAATGCACAATAGAACCAGTGAGAGCAGGGGTGCCATAGGCACAATCAGAGAACACTGTATAAACATCAGAGGTCCACGGTTGTTTAACATCCTCCCAGCGAGTATAAGAAATATTGCTGGAAATCATTGGACATCAAGAGAAAACTAGACAATTTTCTCCAAGGAGTGCCAGACCAACTGGGCTGTGGTGGATATGTAGGCCTGCGGGCTGCTGCAAGCAACAGCCTGGTGGACCAAATTCTCAAGTCAAACCTGGCCTTGGGGAGAAGAACCCCATTAAGCAGGTTAAACATGAAAATTGAAAACCCAGACAGCTTCTTTATGAACAACACCCAAGCTCCAGATAATATAATCGATAACACACTTAAGACTGAAAATTGACAATATGCACTCATCCCCAGGTTGACTGAATTTAACATTCATAAAGAAATGTATAGTACCACGAGCACTATGTAATATGGAAAGAGCCTGGATTCAGGAGAGATACCAGCAGATATAACAAGGGGAGGAAGTAAAGCTTTGGCAAAAAATTATAAGTTGCACTATTAAGTTTTTGGAAGCATTTAGGAATCAAATTTCTAGTTTTATGGAAAATAATAAACTAAACACAGGACAACATGGATTTAGAGTGGGAAGATCCTGTGTCATCTGATAAAATCACATGCATACACAGACTTTATATAGGATGGATTATGATAACGTTTAAATCAAGAGATCCCACAGTAATGCTAATGTTATTTAAATAGCTGGTGCTTTGCTGTCTTGAGTATTGCTAGGTACTCTCTTCCACCCTTCCAGAGCAGGAGAGATCTCTGCATTAGAGGGAATACAGAACATATACAGCATGCATAGAAACAGCTAAATTATTAGGACCACCTTGAAGCTCGAGAAATGTACTCCTTGGAAAGGAGACGAGAAAGGTACCAAATAATACACACATGGAAGATAAAGACCAGGTCCCAAATTTGCACAGTAGAACATACTGGAATGAAAGATACAGAAGAAAGTGCTGAATAGAACTAGTGAAGAGTATGTGTGTCACCGACACAGAACACCAAACATCAGAAATCCACAGCTGTTCAACACCCTCCAAGCAAGCATTAGAAATATTGCTGAAACAAAGGTAGATCCAGTCAATCCTCCCTAGTCAGGATATGAATCCAGGCCAAAGCCCTCAAAGTGCCAAGCAAGTGCTTTACTACTGCACCACAGGGACTGAAGTAGAATCAATCGAGCAGAGCAAGACCTTTTCTACAATCACTTCAAATGATTGAAAATACCATAAGAATTAGACAAGTATATCTTAAGAGAACAGCCATACCAGCATGAATTGATGGATAGGAAACCCTCTTTACAAATTAATAACCTGGTGCACAAAATGTAGAAACTGGGTAGGTGATAAAGGACTACCCTTGCTACAAGATTATGAGAAACCTATGAGCAGTGGGGTGGTATTGGTGACATTCCACAGGTATTGTGGACAACCTCACCCCTTATGTGTGTGTGAAGGACATACCCAAAGGGATAGATTCTCTCCATGTGACTAAAAATTAGTTCCGTGTTCAAAAAACTGCAATGTGACTCGACTCAAAATTAATAATAATGTATATAGTTACCTGGAGCATACTTAAGACAGGGTTTAGAGTTTTCTACTACCCTACTAGTTACTACATTCTAAATTAAATAGTTTAAGTTTTAATGCATAGTTGAGGCAGTTTATAGTGGTAAGGATTGTGATGTGTACCTTGACTTTAGCAAAGCTTTCGATACAGTGCCACATGAAAGACTGATCAAAAAGATAGAGGCTCATGGTATTGGGGGTGCTATATTAAGCTGGATTAGGGCATGGCTATACCAAAGGAAACAGAGTTGGTATAAATGGAGTCAAGTCAGAGTGGGAAAATGTTGTAAGCGCAAGTGCCTCAAGGCTCTGTCCTGGGACCTCTGTTGTTTATAATATATATAAATGATTTAGATTCAGGTTTGAGTAGCAACATTTGCAAATTTGCAGATGATACGAAAATTAATTCGGAGGACTCACTATCACTTCAAGTTGATCTAGATAGGGTTTTGAAATGGTCAAAGGACTGGCAGATGCAGTTTAATGCTGATAAATGTAAAGTTCTGAGGCTAGGTAATGATGATAGTTACAAGATACGAGCTAGATGGTGTTGAGATTGCGAAAGGGATCTGGGAGTTATAATTAGTAAGAATTTAAAACAAAAGGATCAATGCATAAATGTTCATAATAAGGCAAATCGGACACTCGGATTTATTAATCGCAGCGTAAGTAACAAGACACCTGGTGTGGTTCTCAAGCTATATCTTGCTCTGGTTAGGCCCCATTTAGATTATGCAGTTCAGTTTTGGTCGCCATATTATAGAATGGATATAAATTCACTTGAACGTGTCCAGCGTAGGATGACTAAGTTAATTCCCCAAATTAGAAATCTTTCATATGAAGATTAACAAAGCTTAATTTGCATTCACTGGAAAGGCGAAGAGTTAGGGGTGACATGATAGAGGTTTACAAGTGGTTGAATGGACATAACAAAAGGGATATTAATAGGGTATTGAAAGTATCAACACAGGACAGAACGCGAAACAATGGGTATAAATTGGATAAGTTTAGATTTAGGAAAGACTTGGGTAAATACTGGTTCAGTAACAGGGTTGTTGATTTGTGGAACCAATTGCCGCGTAACATTGTGGAGGTGGGATCCCTCGATTGTTTCAAGCATGGGTTGGACATGTATATGAGTGGGATTGGGTGGTTATAAATAGGAGCTGCCTCGTATGGGCCAATAGGCCTTCTGCAGTTGCCTATGTTCTTATGTTAGTATATATAAGGGTATGGCAAAGCCAGTGAAACTGAAAATGCAATAATAGAGCTGGAAGAAGCCAGACGAGGTCCCACACGAGAATAATGTCGTACCTTTGTCCTGAAGCACATATTACAAAACACTAACAGATTTTAATAATTACCTAATCAAACTAACATCCTAAGAATGTGTTAACACAGAAAATGAGCTTTAGAATATTAGTGTACACTTTCACCATAACCCCCCCCCTCCCCCGAGCAACACCTCGACACTACTCACAACATACCAAGGGAACTATGCACTACCAGAATAACACGGAACCAAACTGCCAATTTCAAAAACAGGACAACAGCTAAACGAAGTAGTTAAGAGCAGGTCACCTGGCACAGGTGGTGGCCCGGGGCCCCCACCACGTGCTGGCCCCCACCCCCACACCACGTGGCGGCCCACGTGCCCTCGGGGCCCCCACTATGGTCCACAACTTCACACGTGATTACAAGGCTCCATACGTAGATTTGAAGAAAAAACTGCGAATATTTTAACATTAACATCGTATATATTTTTAGCTTAATATCGCACTCATTACGTACCTAAACAATTCATATTCCTCTGCTTGATATTACTAACGCCTATATATATATCCCTCTAACATTCTCAAACAAATAAGAACAAAATTATCTATCTCCCCGACACACTCATGGCGGCCTCACATGTAAACAATGTCCAACACCTCCACATATTTCCACCAATATCCTCACCGTGATGGGAACGTCGTCGTCCATGAGGATAAGGGCGGCATACACGCACGCCAACTCGTCGTTAGTGGCCATGATGAGAGGTGAAAACAGACGGATGTCCCTGCAACTCGGCGATATTGGACCACCTTTATCCCTGAGCGGGGAGAAGCAGGTTGTGGGAGGAGGGAGAGAGCGCCCGGGCGCGCCTGCACGCCGCACGTCACCTGCGCATGCGCGCCCAACTCCGCCTGCGCATGCGCATGCCGCTACGCTTTGCTTTTCATATATATAATAACTAATATAATTACTAAATAATTTATACGCAGTGTAAAATTTAAGGTCATAATAATTATAATAAAGAGGAGATGTATACACCGAGAGGTGTACTCTGTTTATTGGTGTATATATGCTGAGTTTACTTTAGTCATATATTTCAAATATTATACTGTATCTCGTTAGTAATATCTTATAGATATTATTATATATATATAATATCTTAATATCTAATATTATATATATAATATCTTAATATCTATAAGATTTATCTCATACATATCAGGCTGATCTATGTATGACTCACTATCTTGAGAGATGGGGATATTAGGTGAACTTGCAGCAAGTTTTTGCTTTTAATTTTGATGTGAAAGAAAACTATCCATTACAAATGTAAATTGCTTAGCTTAAAGAACTTTTGAATATCCTGTTCTTGATTTATAAGCTTCCCGACAACAGGAATTATTTAGGTCTGCTATGAGATACGTCGGTATGTAACGTAACTGAAAAGTCGCGTCAGGTCTTCCATTGGTAGTTCAGTGTTTCGACGAATGTATGTTAGTACAAATGTTTAGTGTTTACATGTTGTCATAATGTCTAATTTTGTGAGTTCGTCATGTATGTGCTTTTTAAAAAAACACCACATCAAGTTGATCGTGTTCGACATCAGCTGCGTCGGATGTTAAAGTATGCCAAGACATTAAATTGTATAATTTTTAATAATGTTCAGTTTCTTTGAGTATTTTGTGAAGTGTAATATAGTTTAACGTCGAATTTTGGTTCAACAGCCATGGATACCATTCCATCAGCAATCCGTATCTGTCAAAGATCACATGTTATAAGACTCGTGAGGGGGACTGATGTATTCCCTTTTCGAGAAGAATTTGTAGAAGAAATGCTGATGTAAATGGTATAGAAAGTCGCGGATCCCTCTGAATGCCTGACTGTTTGAATATACTGGTGCCTGGAGGACGGGGCGTGTTTTGGTCAGCAAATCAGCAGCAGCAGCAGCAGCAGATTGCGTTTTAAAATGTACCTGGAAAAGATTAAGACAAATGTCGGAGGACCTTCGACAAGCCACCGTTTCCTTTCCTCGTCGAGGCCACTAGGGTTAGTGACCCTCAGGTAAATCAGGTGAACTGGGGCAAGTCACTTGTTGAGTTTACATTAGTATATGGTTAGAAGAAATAATTTTGTTTGTTTTCTGTATTAGTTAGGTTTTAGTTGAGGGAGGGGGAACTATGGAGAACAGATTGTTAGGGAAGGTAAGGTAATTATCAAAGGAAGGCACCAAACCGGGAAGGCTATGTAGCACCATCAAAGTGCGAAATAATCAGAGGGTGCTAAATATCACCAAGAATGCCAATACGAGAACAAAAACGCATAAGGCGAACGACATCAAAAGTATCAGAGTCGCCAAGAATTCTATCGCGGGACAAGCGACCGCGGGGGACAGTCGGAAAACAAGACACACGCTTGTCCTGGAAGTCAGGACATTCAACAAGGATATGTACGACCGTAAGAGGGACAATGCAATTGGGACAATAGGAGCAGGCGGCGCTCTATTAAGTGCCCATGAGTTAAACGGGTATGGCCAAGACGTAACCTAGTTATGAAATTAAGATAATGAGATAATGGAGCGAGCATAAGGATTACTCACTACATGTTGAACTGAACGTCTCTAGTTATTATTTACATGCAGTTTTAACAATGCAGGGACTAACAATTGGCAACCCCATTGCCCACTGAATTATTTTGCTCGAAGTAATTATCGAAGGCGGGAAGTAAGTAATTATCAAAAGAAAAGGGAAGATTATGTACTATTTTCAGCCTAATTTTATTGTTGGAGAGGGAGGGAGCCTCACAGCGATACCTTGCGTTGGTTTCTGGAATATACGTACCCGTGGCCTGATCAACCAGGTTGTTTGACGCATGAAACACGCCTGGTTCATTAGGTGTCTTATTGAGGCGTTCATAGAGTTCTCTTGAACACTGCGGGGTCGGCCAGTTATGCCCCTTATGTTTAGTTAGTTTAGTTCATTTATTATGCACCCCATACCCAGCTTGTGGGCGGTAGTGGAAAGGGTTACAGAGGCACAATGGGCTCAGGGACTGAACCCCACAATTCATTTAGCTAAGCAAGTTACAATCGTTATGAGCTAATTACAAAATTCAGTACAATTGTTACATCATAAATGGGTTCGAGATCGACCACAAGTACAGTTTCTAAATTAAGCAACTGACTTATGTGGAGAGCATATGTTTGTCCTGCACACCGCCCCATGCAATCGTGTTTAAGTCTCGGGCCTCTGATGAAGATAGTGTTCTCTCTGAGTACCTATTGCACCTCTGCTTCTCTATGGTAGTATTCTGCACATTCTTCCATGCCTTCCGGTCTTGTGTTATTTGTGTGCAAATTTGGAACTAGCGAGAACGTGCGTACGCGCGCGCACGTTGAGGGGGGTGGTGTTTGGAGAAGAGTTCTCTCGGAGGCGAGAACGAGGTTTGAAAAGTGGGGATAACGAGACTAGAGGATGGGGGAAACCACTGCCAGAGACCAATTACTGACCTACCCAGGATGCAACCCACCACAATTGCACAACTTTCAGCTACCCATTTACTTTGTGAACAGGCATTAGGTCACAAACGTTGCCGGAAAGCTTGTCTTGCCACGGGACTTTGACCAGGGACCCGAGCTTGCTTACCACTGCGTCACAGAGCGTGACTGCGTCAGAGGGTAAAATAGATGTAAAGGCTACACAACGAGACATTGAGAAGTAGTTTTAATCATCAACTGTTTATTTGCCTTAAGGGAATTAAGACACACATGGGTATACACATGACCGACACATCAAGATGCTTGATGTGTCGGCCTACTTAACATGTATAGCTAAAATATGTAAATTAGGATAAAATTAATTTTTACACTTAAAAACTTCGTAAACCTTTCATAAATAAAACTGTCTTTGAACATCAGGCATATAAAAATTATTATTTAACTTTCATCCCATTGAAATTTGATTATTAGTGTTTAAAGCGTGACACAATGAGCAATGCAGAAAGTGACCCTCTGTGTTGCCTCACTGGCTGGGCTCTGCTTCACAGGCCTCTTCCCACGTAGGTGCGCCGAAACCTACACGAGAACACTTGGGCACGCCGTCTCCACCAGCAACCATTCATTTTCAGAGCGAATGTTCTGCGGCATGCTAGGCTGTCCAGCCTTTCGTAGGCTGTTGTTCCTCCCCTCTCTCGCTCTCTAACAGCAGCAGCAGCTGCTGCTGCTGTTGTTGCAGATTTTCTTGCTGCTGTACCACCACCTGCTGCTGCTGATTTTCTTGCTGCTGTACCACCACCTGCTGCTGCTGCGTTGCTGGTCGAGTTCCTCTGGCTGCAGGCAGGAAAGGGTAGTAGTCCCTTGCGTTTCCCTTAGGCACAGGTGTGTCCACTCTCTTTTTAACTTTATTTCGGGGTAAATTCTTTGGGGAGTCAGGAGACGTGGTCACCCTCTAATCCCAGCTTTGGCACACACTTAGCCACGGTGGTCGGTGTGGGTGTGGTGGGATCCCGCCCCACAGCCGAGTCAGAGGCACAACGCGGTCGTACAATGCACGCCGCAGCAGCAAAATTTTCAGCATCTTCATTCGGTGTTGCCTCCTGCAACCCCACACAGGATTAGAGTATACAAGTAATTCTAACAAAAGTACTACAAGTGTTATCTTTCAAAATCGCTTGTAACCTGAAGGTGAATTCAGTAGGTCTCTGGCATTGAATTTATGGTTACTGCAATGTTAAAAAATGCAATTTAAATTTTATGGAACAGCTTAACAAAAAATTATCTTTGCGAAACTGTGTTGAAGCATGCAATATACAAGTTTCTTGGTAACGAGCAGTGAAAAGTTGGAGAGTATGCCACTGGCAGCAAGTTAGTTCAAGTTAAATCTAGTCTCGATGGTCAAACTTAAAGAAACTTATGCATAAACTCTAGAAAATACTGACCTTTCTGTAATTAATAATATTTACATTGTATAGTCAAATTAATAAAGGCTGTGTAATACTGTGAAAAAATCTTCCCAAATGCTTGTATACTCTATATCAAATACTGGTAGACGAGGTCACCACCTACCTGACGGGGGCAGAGGAGGCCGAGGTCAACACTGCCATGACCCTCCCGCGGTCTGTCCCGGGAGAGAAGGAAACAGATAGACTTTGCAATACACGAATATAACAGTGGCACAAAACTTTTAGAAGACTGCTTAGTACACTATTAGGCTCACACCGCCATGCCTAGAGCAGACTATGCTACCGTTTGCATGCAGCTGCGTTTAATACTTAATCTATATAAGCAGAGCCAGGACTCTTGTAAACATTTACGCATCAACTTACGGAACCTGTACATCTTTTGCCGGCTTTGTTTATATTTATTAAACAGTTTACGAGCATCTAAACTCGCCAAATATTGCTATAAACAGCCTCCCAGATTTTAAACTCAAACTGTTTAATACATGTAAACAAAGCCGTCAAAGATTGATAAAAGATGCACAGGTTCCTAAAAACTTGCGCAACTGGTTGATGAATGAGGATCCGGGACGCCCCAGTCATTTACCAGGACCATTAGAGTCAATAGTCCCAGCACCTCCCCCCCCCCTCACCTCTTCTTGAGCGCCTGGACCCTGGGAATGATGCAACACAGTTTCTGTCTTCTGAGAGCGTCTTTATTGTTTTCCTCAGTGCCACCGCTCCCACAGTGAGGCCTGGAGCACTGGGAGATCACCTCCTCGTGCTGCTGGGGAAATTAGATCAGTCAGCCTCCAGCTATCAGGAAAAATGAATCTTATACGCAGACGTTTATACAGCGTTTCAACAAGTTTAAATTCTAACTAAAAAATCTAAACGAGAAGAATCTGAAAGAATACCGAATTCGCTTAATTCACAAACTACAGAGCGAAGGTGGATGCCGACCTTGAGGTAGTTTCTCGACATAAGGCTTAGAGCGGGCAGCACCAGGAGGGCGTCGGCCGAGGGGCGCCGCTGGGCTGGGTCCGCAGCATCACCTGCACCAGTCTTTCACTAGGCTTGAGAACTTCCTGTACCATGACAAATGAAACATTATTCCCCCAAGCAATAACAGGATCAATAACGTTCACCGTTAGATTTAGTCCGAGAACCAGTGGTAAATAGTTCTATGAATAACAAAATGGACTAGTAGAGGACTTTATTCTCAAAGACTTGTACGAGTGGCATTTTTGCTTAGTTTGTCTTACAAGATTTGCCCATTTAATACCATAAGAATACCGTCTTTTAATTTTTATATATCAAAAATAAAAAGTGGCAACAAAGTGTCGTTGTACAGAGTTTACTTTAGTTCTGGACAATGTTAAAGACGAAATTATACTTAATGGTTTGCAAGCCAGCTATTGTGGTGGCCTTAACCTTCCAGAAGGTGGACCCAAGAACTCTATGCCAAGCCAAAATCTACATAATTGGTACTACCAAAGGTAAGGTGGCGAGGCAGGACTCACTGAGGCAAGGGTCGGTAGCTGCCTCTGAGGATCTTCATCACGAGGTCCTCAAAACAGTTCGATTCAAATGGGTGTCTGAGAGCGCCGAGCTCGTACAACACGCAGGCCACCGCCCACATGTCAGATTTTTGGTTATACGGCTGCCTGGAAAATGCAACTTTATTAATAGAATCAAAACTTTTCAACGTGCACACACATCCCATACGTACCATATTTAATATTAAAATTTCTAAAGTTACGAGAATGTATTCCATCATTGTGGGGAGGGGGAGGGGAAGAGGGGGGCCCAAAGTGATACTAACGTCACTAATTCGTTGTGCAAGGGGGACAGGCAGCCAGTGTATATAGGTGTTTAGGTTTGTATCGAGGGCCCTATCCCTTCTCCGCAAGGTAGAATTACCGACCCTCCCCAGGATGCAACCATAAAGCAAGCCAACTTCTGGGTACCCATTTACTGCTAGGTGAATAGGTGCATTATGTGATGGGAAATGCGCCCAACCAGTTCCGTCCAGGCCGGGATCCGAACCTGGAATTCCAGATTGTGAATCGAGAACGAACCCGACTGTACCACCCGTGATCACCGGCCGATTATGATATACCGTTAGGTTTAGCATTAAAAATGTGCCGCTACATCACGCCCATCAGTGAACGTGGTTATCTGTTTAACGAGGAACGATTAGTTACAAAGCGTCCAAATATTGTAATTAGTGAACAATTAGTGGTATTGAATATATATGACCACCTCGATCACTGGTCCATCCCATACCAC
>WNGS01167840.1:7381836-7437261 GCA_020271785.1 Procambarus virginalis | reverse complement strand
TTAACACCTAATGGTGTTGAGGGGCATATGAAAAGGGCTTCATCTGGTCACTACATTGTAGCATAAATAGGAAAGAAGAAAAAAAATCAACAATTAACATCAAATAAAAGTGTCGACTGAAATCATGTCTGACTCGGCTATCACAATTGCATATAATAAAAAAATTAATTTGGTTTTATCTAAAAATATTAAATTATATATATATATATTTTTTTATTGTGATTTGCATGAAACTTAATACACCTGACTGACACAGATTACACTGTGATGCATCAAATGAACAAATTCACAAGGGCCGTGATGAGGATTCAAAGAGGGAGAACGGCCTATTGACATAGCTCGGGTGCATGGGGGGAGTTGTGTAAAATCCTGGTTTGTGCCTCGGGGAGGCTACGGGGTCCAGTAAGTTCGGTAGAACTTCGATTTCAACTCTTACCCTGTCGTAGCTCGGTCGATTAGGCAGCGTCTGGGATGCTCCCGGACGCAGGTTCGAATCCTCGTCACGGCCCTTGTGGATTTGTACACCTGACTGCACGTAAGTCTATCTGTAAGGGTGTCAATTTTGGAGGAAATTGGTTGTCAACCTTGGTTACAGATGACAGCACCTTAGTCTTCATTTTTAATTTCATTTATTGATTTTATAAATACAGTAGTAATAAATGTGATATATTTGCATAATTTTTGGGGAACTTTGACTATTTGTTAGTAAAACATTTTGAAAATTCAGTCATACCCATCCTTTATTATATGTTAATGTGGTAGAAGTGAAATTATTTATTTATATGAAGGTTATTTATATGAATAATATATATTTGTATATAATTCAATATTTATCGAATTATATGAAGGAAATTATTTAATTTGAAATGTGTGGTTGTAGTAAATTTTTGAAAATGTATAAAATTTGTAGAAAACATCTCCCTTTCTATATAGGCTGCAATACTGAAACTTTAACAGTTGCAGCAGTTTTCATATAGAACTAGTCAAAAAAGTTTGATTGCAATTGAACAACTTTTAAAAATCCTAATTGTATGCCCCTGCCTAAAGGCTATTGAGGCAAGTTCCCTTTAAGGGTTAAGCAAGATTATAATTTATTCCTTCATTCACCTAGCAATGAATGTACTAGTACACAAATGTAAATGCTTGTATATAGCATGTATATAGTGTAATAACAGCAAAAAGAGTATGTTGGGAGGAGCCAATGAAGGTGGTGTATTCTGCTGGCTGGAGTGACTTTGTGTAGGGTGGCCACTATACCAACTTAAACACACATACCTCACTTAGCACTAGAATCATTTAATTGGATCCACATTTATTTAAATTTGAAACCTTTTGGCTTTTTTCAATGCTCGGTTATGGGCATTAGATTGGATTTAGACTTCAATAAGTGCTTCTTGGCTATCGGTAAGATGGAAAGATCTTTACCACCTTTATCTGCTTTATTCAAATTGGCCAGAATGACTAAAAGTTGAATTTCAATTTTCTTTTCTATTGTATAATAAATGTACAAGCTGGCATGATTTAAAGCTAAGCAATGAGAAACTGAGAATCTGACCCCTCTACTCCACTGTACAGTTTGCATTGGGTGAGCATAACTAAGGGATTTTTTAATTTTTCTAAACCACTGACATTTTTGTGCCAGCATAGATTGTATAAAAAGATATAGTACATTCAGTAAGAATGAGTTAGTATATGAGGAAAATGGGATTATGTATAAAAAAACTAGGAAGCCATTTTGGGTCAACCAGTTGTAATTTTGGGGGGGGGGTTGAGAAGTTGTCGGATCATTGCACAATTTTTTTTTATTCAAGCAAAGTCTGTACTTCTTGGCTATATAGTTATGAAATTAAATGTGTTGTTTATTGAAATTTGGATGGTTAAAAATTGTTTTTAAAATTAAATGCTAATACCTACTATTTTTGCAGGCCGAGAAGATCAGTTCGATTTTGAAGGCTGCCAATGTAAATGTTGAGCCATACTGGCCAGGCATGTTTGCTAAGGCATCATCTGGCCTAGACATCAGGTCAATTGTGGGCAATGTTGGCGCAGGTGTTGGTGGCGGCGGTGGTGGTGTTGTAGCTGCTGGTGGCGGCGGTGCTCCTGCTGCTGCTGCGTCAGGTATGTACTTGTTATAAGAAGACCTAAGTTATTGCATGGTGTAAAGAATGTAAAACTTGATCAGATTACAGTAGCCTTTTTAATGTTTGCACATTCACTGGTGGTTTCTCACTTCAGTTTGTTGGCTAGGTGGTCTATAAACTTCCTTGCATTTTCCTAAACAGTGAGGCTGTCTTGGTTGCTCGGGCACTTTTAAGATTCACACAAAGTTCAAAGGGAAATACTTTGTGATTATACTTTGTATGTTGAATGTACTAGTTTCCATGAAGCATTGAGAAGTTTTATGATTGTCATTGGTAATTCGGATATAAAGTTCTAGATAACAACGTTCCATTTTTCCTCCAGCATTTGTAATGTATACTTACATTTTTCCATGCCATTCTATGACTTGTGGATTTTATTAACTTAAAAATGTCTTGCAAGTGCATAAACGTGGTAGTTAACAGTTAGAAGTGCACTTGCAATGAACAAAACTAAGGCCACGACAAGATTTTTTATTTGTGATGATTACCGTGTTTCACCTGATACTTTGTGATTACACTTTATATTACTGATGGTTACACTTTTAAATAAGTGAAGTAAATCTTTTACGTTAGACACTAAAGAGTTCTTTGCCCACAGCACCTGCTGCCGAGGTCAAGAAGGAAGAAGCGCCAGAGTCTGAAGAATCTGATGATGACATGGGCTTCAGTGAGTATAGTTATAGTGTTCACCAGTACAAGAATATATTAGTTTTAACTTGTCAATAGTATAAAGATTTTATTTGGTGTTTATTTCCCTCTTCGCCTGCTTATCTAACATATTCTCTTTTTCAGGTCTCTTCGGCTAGATATATCTTCTATTTCTGTAATTTCGGAATAAAGTTGAACTGTTAAATTATTTTATTTGCCCTGTTAAAACTGTTATTTATTAAGAATAGCAACCCTTTTCATGTTTGATGTTCACTTGGGATTGATAAGGGTTAAAATTGCTTTCTTTGGCAGTTTCACAAGTGGAATGATTTTGTAATTTATGATTGCAATTGAAAGATAAATTACTGATATAATTTTACATAATGTGTAGCATTTTTAGGCAATTCTGTGGGCCATTTTCCTCTTAAGTTTAGTCTTTGTAATTAAAATGTAGTAATGGTAAAGTAATTATGGTATAATCTGTATACAGAATGAAGTGTAATTTATTGAAATGTGAATTATATTGGGGTACTCTGCTAATCTGGTGGCTTCTGAAGCCCCCAACCCACCTGTTTTGCCTCAAGTGGCAAGAACCCTTGTGTGTAATGTAACTTCCTAAAAGTACAGCATTGTAACACTACAAATGGAATAACAGTAAATGTGAGGCTTAACAGTTTGGTCACTCAGCAGTTTCTTGGAAGCTTTAGATGGGCAGAAATGCACAGACAGTGCCACTATGACCCATTGTTGGTTCAATGTCACATTTTGTGCAATACCATACTTTTGTGCCATTTGTACAACAGCATATAGACACATGCAAGGAAGTAACACTAACCTTTGCCTGCCATGATAAATCCAGACATGAATGAAATGCAAGACATGCTTAGGTATTGCAGTTGTGGCAATATTTGAAGTTTTGTCCGTAATTTGAAGTGTTGAAGAAAAGTCTTTGCCCCCTTAAGTTTTAATTCTCTTGGCAGGCCCATTGCACCTTTACTTTTAATGGGTCTATTTTGCACTGTTTCCTGGTCTGTTAAATAATTATTTGAATCCAGTCCCTCTTAATATTTTGTTTTCTCTAGACTTATCAGGTCATAAACTTCAGCTTTACATGGGGCTGTTAATGCTAAAATATTGCAACAGTGCTAAGTGTCCTCGTATGACATCGCTTGTTTGAAGGATTTGTTCCCAGTAATTGGGAACATACAGCTTTCAGCTGTAATTAGCTTTGTGCATTTATGCACTTTTTTTTATGTAAATTTAAAGGTTGAGTCTGCAACCTTAAGCCCAACTACTGCCCTTTCCTTGGATGAAACTCAATCCAGTTGTCTAATTTACTGCTTGGTGAGTGGAAATATACCTTGGCCAGTTTTTTTATTGAGCCAAACTGCTGTGCTAAAAGAAAAGGTAATATGGAACAGAGTTGGCGCTTGTTATTAAAACTTCATTGTTAGGTTCTGTGCACCTTTTCTTGTAGTGTTTGATTTGTCAGGATCCAATTGTATTTTCCAATGTACCTTTTGGCATTTGTCCCTCCGATAAAAATCTGATTTAACATTGCTCGTCTTACATGGAGTGGGGTTGGATCAAGCTCACCAAGCTTGTCCCAATAGACTTGCTTGGAGTGGTCTGCAAGCTCACGTCTACAACTGTGTGGGGCTCATCTTGCAGGAGACTAATTTTTAAAAGGTCCACGTTTTGTTCAGCCATATTCAACCTGCTGGGAGAATATTGAACATCGGTGGACCTCTAATGTTTAGTGTTCGTAATTGTGCCTACCATATCATTCACTTCAGTATGTTACTTTACTGTGCAAAGTATCTGCAGATAGTTTTGCAATGTTCTCAAGTCATTTTCATTTTTTTTTTTATACAATGGATGATATTGGAAGTTGTGATTTGTATTTTTGGCTATGTAATAAAGAATGAGAGAACAGAGGTATGCAAGGACTGCCCTAAGGTACAGAGCATTTCACTCGCTACCTGACCTATTTGATCTCGTTTTATGGCCCATCACTGATCGTTTTATCAAATGCCTTTGCCAAGTCTGCATACAACATTTGCATTTTTTGTTTTTTGTCATGCTTATTTTGTCGTACTGCTATCTAGGATTTTTTTATCGTGATGAAGATGTTAGTTTCCTAGGTTTACTTTCAAAATTTTAGTTTTTGATCCCAGGGCTTATATAATATACTGAAATCATTATTCTCATTTAACTTATAATTTCCATGTACTGCATTAAATGTCATGCTCCCTCCCATTTGGTTGTGGTATATTCCCAAGCGAGGTATTTGGGTAAGCTTTTTGTGCCAGGGGTAGGTAAAACAGGTTAAGGGTTTGCTAACTGGGTGAAGGAATTGATAGTGTAAATAACATTGATATTATAGCTGGAAATTGTAACAAAACCATTAGATTTGTATCGGTGCCGGTGGAAATGACGTAGGACGACTTAGGTGTGAGGCACTGATCCACAGGTTTAAGACTGCCAGAGAATGTTATGATTGGAATTGCGCCTATGTGCCATTCTTCCAAGAAATGGCGTTTGAAATAATAGGTTGTCGAGGTCAATTGTCGACTGGACAGTATTGTACATAAAATGCAATATCATTTGTTGATTACTCGGAACACTGGAAGGAATTATACGTATGCTAGAGATGGGGTTCATTTATCTAGGGCTGGAGTTGTTGCTGTTGCCAATTCATTTTAATCTGGTTGGAAGAGTTTGTTTGGGTTTAAACTGTTAGTGGTATGTGGAGAAAGGAGGCAATAAGTGTTTGTGGGGGGAGGTGGATATTGGCAAATGGAACGGAAAAATAGCGATACATTTAATATTACAGGAACAGTAGGAGACTTCGGAAGAAAATAAACGATCTAGGTGCTCTTGTCTGCATAGAAACCATATGTATTATTGCACTTGGTGCAGCATGGGTGAATGTAGAAAAACTATTAGCCGAATATCAAATAAACCTAGGTAACATATTAAATACGTTAGACGAGGAGGCCCCAGTAGCCATACATGTTAAGGAAAACTTGAAATGTAGTCCCAAAGGGAATAAAAAAAACATACAAAACTTTTAGTGTGAATTCAATGAAAGTTAATCTTTGTATTTATATACAGTCCACCAAACTGACAGAATGGAAGCATAGCAAGTGCTCCAACTTCCCAATGGATCAATATCACTTAAAAGAGCTGAATAAATTCAAAATAAAATATTTAAAATGGTAGACACTTTCACATTCAAATTAAGTAAACTAATTTGAAATTTCTCCAATTTTTAGTTTATTTATTATGGGCTTTGGCATACAAATTCATTTCATTGCTTTGAATAGTTTGAGAGTATAGTTTACTGTAAAAAAGTCAATGTGGCCCTCAAAATATGCGCAAAGTTTAGACGCAATAATTTTCAACTTAAGGGTTTATGAGTAAGACAGCCATGAAATCTTGAACTAAGAACGTTGCCCCTATGTAAAAATGGAGAGAATCGTTTTTTTTTTCTCAAAGATGAAATTTCTGTTTATGCCTAAAAATTTCGTTATCTACAGTGAATGAGTTCCAATTTATCTCTTGTAAGCTTTAATAAATATTGCAAAGCATTCGTATTAGTGTGTGAAAACTGTGGGTCAGTGTGTTGAAATGAGGTAAAGAATCCCCCCCCCCTTGTGGAGCCAGGGGGGGGGGGGAAGGGAGCCGAGCGGACAGCACGCTGTACTTGTGATCTTGTGGTCCCGGGTTCGATCCCAGGCGCCGGCGAGAAACAATGGGCAGAGTTTCTTTCACCCTATGCCCCTGTTACCTAGCAGTAAAATAGTTACCTAGGTGTTAGTCAGCTGTCACGGGCTGCTTCCTGGGGGTGGAGGCCTGGTCTAGTACGGGCCGCTGGGACACTAAAAGCCCCGAAATCATCTCTAGATAACCCCCCCCCCCCCTACAAAAAAATATACAAGGAAAAGGGTTAGGGGATATACAAGTGGTGAAGCCCTCATTTGGTCCCCATTCGGCAAAAAAAACCTAGACAAAATAGTTTGATATCTGTGTAACTAAGAAAAAGAAAGTTCTGCCACCGATGGCTGCATTGAATGTTGACAAAAGATGAGGGCATAAAGATACTAGTCTCTTTGGTAAGGTTTGTGACGTAGTGGACCACGACTAGGGAAGCTTTTGATAGTCCCACATGGAAAAAAATAATTGAAAATACAAGAGGCTCACGGTATTTGAGGGGGGGGGGGAGAGCTATATTAAGTTGGATTAGGGCATGGCTATACCAAAGAAAACGGTATAAATGGGGTTAGGTCAGTGAGAAAATGTAGGTGAAGTACCTCAAGGTTCTGTCCTGGGACCTCTGTTATTCATACATATTCATGTTATTTATACAACCATGTATAAATGATTTAGATTCAGGTTTGAGCAGCAACTTTTGCCGATAATACACAAATCGGGAGGGACATAAACGATAAGACTCGCTATCACTTAAAGATGATTTAAATAGGGGTTTGAAATGGTTAAAAAGATTGGCAGATGCAGTTTATTGCTGACAAATGTAAGGTTTTGAGGCTAGGTGTTAAATATCAACACGAGCTAAATGGTGTTGAGATTGCGAATGGGATATGGAAATAGGATACTGGGATTTATTAATCGAAGCGTTACTAATAAAACACATGGTGGTGTTCAGCTATATCGTGCTCTTGTTAGGCCCTCCATTTAGATTATGCAGTTCAGTTTTGATCGCCATACTATAGAATGGATATAAATTCACTAAACGCATTCAGGATGACTAAATTAATCCCGCAATTTAGAAAGCGAGTGACAAAGCTAAAATTACATCTAGAAAGGCGAAGAATTAGGGTTGACATGATTGTGGTGTACAAGTGAATGAATGGACATAACAGAGGATATTAATAAGGTATTAGAAGTATCAACACGAAACAATGGTATAAATTGGATACGTTTAGCTTTACGAAATACATGGATAAATACTGGTTCGGTAACAGGGTTGTTGATTTGTGGAACCAGTTACCGCGTAACATGATTGAAGTAGGAACCCTTGATTGTTTCAAGCGTTGGTTAGACATATGCATGAATGAGATTGGGTGTATATAAATAGCTGCTGCCTCGTATGGGCCAATAGGCCTCCTGCAGTTACCGCCATTCTTATGTTTCCCCTTATTTGCTCTTTCCCCATTACAATGAAGAGTTTTTCCTAGTCTCTTACTTAGTACTTACATGTGTACTATAGTGGAGCTTGTTGGCCATAAGTAAGGTGAGGTAGTTAAGATGACAAAGTGTTAAGCCAGTATGACTATGTAGCACTTGGAAGGGGATTTCAGAACTAAACTGGAATATGGGGAATCGAACGCCATCCTTGCAAGAAGCGTGGCCCCTCGTTCTAGTCGAAGTATCACATTTTGTCAGATGCACGTATTCTCTAGGTAATATGCTTTTACACAGTCGGGTTTGAAGCAAGATTTGGACAATGCTCAAACGCTTAGTGTTAGTCAATTTGGTTAATGAGAGCTATTGTTTTTTGTCTTGTTTATTAACTAGGTATGTTGTGCGTGTTATAACCTCGTTCATTGGTCTAGATTAGTACAAAGCATCAGAATTAGTATACAGTTGAGTAAATTTTGCATGCCAATACAAATACTGTGGGTGTATATACGTGTATATATATATCCTGTACATGAATATATATGATTACCAACAGCAAATACTGTCATCCAGTTTTAATGAGGCACAGGAAATGTCACTCCATGCTATGTGAAATATCAAGCAAGTGTGGGTAATCATAAATTTGCTTATGTTAAATCTACACTAAATATCAGTTCCTGTAAATCGGTTGAAACTCTCCACACACACATTCCATTACAGCTTTATATAATTGCACGAGCTATTTTGTAATTGATTTTTCATTTTAAATTATTGGTTAGCATTATATAGTAATATATATATATATATATATATATATATATATATATATATATATATATATATATATATATATATATATATATATATAGGACAGGTATTGCTATGGTTAGTAATACAAAGGAGAAATTGTTATTAGTGGAATGCACTCTGAAGAGTTAAGTAGCTTTTGTTAGGGCCTTCGGAATTTATTCCGGATACAACTATACAGTAGCACCAGCTGCAGGTCATATTTTGTTTATTTAGAAACTAAGAAGAATGCATGAAAGGTCCGATTTTATTTTGCGGAACTTTAATCCATTGTTCTCGAGTCTGGACAAATTTATAAAAATGCTATCTGTCGACTGTTCTGTTGACGGTTGCGTAATGGATTTAGTTTTTAGTTATAATCTACTTTAATATCATTCAACTTTAATACTTAAATGTTAGGCATATTATACCTGCTTACATGAGTTGTTGACATTCACATTGGCATAATTTATAATTGTTGAACGAGTAGAGATCTGCATCCTGAGTACTTAATTTATTTTACTTCTAGTAGTTTTCACTGTGATAGCCATCCATGCATGGTATTTTTACCTATAGCAGCTTTCTACCAAATTTTTAAATTTTGTGAAAACATTTAATGCATACAAATATAACAAAAGATGTGGACAAAATTATTCATAGGCTACTGTAATCTCGAGTGCAAACCATGTGAGGTAAACCGTGGTAAACTTCAGCCTTGCTGTAGCAACAAGCTTCGTATTAAGACATTACGAATACATCAAGACGACTACAACACCATTTGTAACTTTTAAATATTTTTTCGGTAAACTAACATGGCCGCAGAAGAAAAATAAATATTTTCTAATTTAAAATGGTATACATAAATATATAAACTTTTAAAATATTATAAACGTTTTGAATAGAGTATAGAGCCTACACACAGTTTATGACATTACTGTGAAGAGATTCATAACTGGGACCAGCTTATGGGGTCATAATTAATTGTTTTTGTCATAATTTTATTACAAAATATAGTGGACAATATCTCATAATATATATATTTTTGTATATGTTTTTGGCACATTATATTGACTTTTCCCAAATAATATTCTTCAAATTTAAATCACTGAATACCATCACAGATATGTTGTACAGGTTTGCCTGTGTTAGTAAAGTTAAAGCAGTTATAATGTAAGCTCAAATTATCTTGCAATTTATGTTTATAGAAGTGTGTTAAAATATAAATAATTAAAAGGGGGTATTTTGTTTTTAACAGAGGAGAAATAAAGGCAAGAAGTGCCATCAATTTAAATTAAAGTTGGTGTATATTATCAATGATAATTTATTCATAAAATGCCACATGGTACAGCAAGAAATAATAAAAAATGCCCTAGTCTGAAGGGCATCTTTCCTCCTGACGACTTTCCTGTGGCATATAAGAGTATTGGGTGAACCAAGCAGGGAGCTCCTCATGCCCTCTGCACGCACCAGGCCCTGGCGGCCCTCCACAGATAGTTACTTCTTCTTGAGTGCCTTTTCACCTGCCTTTGTGGTCTTACCAGAGCCTTCTTTCTTTGTTACCTCCCTAATTACGCCCACAGCAACCGTCTGCTTCATGTCGCGTACCGCAAAACGTCCAAGTGGAGCATATTGCTGGAAGGTTTCTACGCACATCGGTTTGCTGGGTACCATTTTTACAACGCATGAATCTCCGGATTTTATGCTCTTGGGAGATTGCTCTAAGACCTTACCAGTACGTCTGTCAATCTTTTCCAGCAGTTCGAAGAACTTGCAGGCAATGTGAGCAGTGTGGCAGTCGAGCACAGGCGTGTACCCAGCATTGATCTGGCCGGGGTGGTTCAAGACGATCACCTGGGCAGTGAAGTCTTGGGCCTCCTTGGCTGGATCATTCTTTGAGTCAGAAGCAACAAAACCACGTTTCAGATCTTTAACGGAAACGTTCTTCACGTTGAAGCCAACGTTGTCGCCTGGGACAGCTTCCACTAGGGCTTCATGATGCATCTCAACAGACTTGACTTCAGTGGTGGGGCCATTTGGAGCAAAAGTAACTACCATGCCAGGTTTGAGGATGCCAGTCTCTACACGTCCTACGGGCACTGTACCAATACCACCGATCTTGTAGACATCCTGCAGAAGGAATTAACCATGGTTATGTTGTGCTTTGTGATGAAGGAATGCAATTGAAACTTTCAATTAATTGGAATAATACTCCAAGCCTTGGTAATAGAACAAAAATTTGGTCTGTAAAACAATATTGTAAGTATCGGTAATATTATTAAGTTTCGGCACTGGCTGCCTGCACAGGCAGCGAGTGCATATATACATACTATAGGCTTATCTTGAAGTCCCCCCTAAGGGCGAATATTATGTTCATAACATCACTCTCCCTTCAACCCGTGGTCTCGAATTGTACATCGCATTTTGTATATACACCCCCGAAGGCCAAAATCTGATAAATCAAAAATCAATTAAAAAGGATAATATAATGACATGAGTACTGTAGTTGGAATAGCAAGACGCACTGTTTCCTGCAAGACTCCCTTAATTCATGAAGAAGAATTCATAACTCGAAGCGGTCAGCAATTTTATTTATTCTAGAATTGAAAGAAACACAATGATACGGTACCTGGAGGGGCAGACGAAGAGGCTTTTCTGTTGGTCTTGCAGGAGGCTCGATGTTGTCCAGAGCATCAAAGAGGGTCAGGTACTCGTAGGATCCACTCTTACGCTCAATCTTTTTCGATTTCCACCAGGGCATGTTGTCTGAGGGTTCCAGCATGTTGTCACCATTAAAGCCAGAAATAGGGAGGATGGGTACAATAGCTGGATTATATCCGACCTTCTTCACGTAATTCCCTACTTCTTTTTTGATTTCCTCAAAGCGAGCCTCTGAATACTTTGGCTCAGTGCTGTCCATCTTGTTGATGGCAACTACTAGTTGTTTGACACCCAGAGTGAAGCACAGCAGCACGTGCTCTCGGGTCTGACCGTGCTTGGAGATGCCAGCCTCGAACTCTCCCGTTCCTGCAGCCACAATCAGCACGGCACAATCTGCCTGGGATGTTCCAGTGATCATGTTCTTGATGAAATCACGATGGCCGGGAGCGTCGATGATTGTGACATAGAACCTCTTGGTCTCAAACTTCCAGAGAGCGATGTCGATGGTGATGCCACGCTCACGCTCGGCCTTCAGCTTGTCCAACACCCAGGCATACTTGAAGGATCCCTTACCCATCTCTGTAGATTCCTTCTCGAACTTTTCGATGGTTCGCTTGTCAATGCCACCGCATTTGTAGATGAGATGGCCAGTAGTGGTAGACTTGCCAGAGTCTACGTGGCCCACCACCACGATGTTAATGTGGACCTTCTCCTTACCCATGGCTGGGACTTGGTTCACCAAAGCTTACAAGCTGAAAGAAATAAGACAACATCAGAACAACTTTACACATACTGTAATTGTATTATTCAGTAAATTGTGGAATGATGAATCGAGTTGTTCATGAGAGGCAGTCGTGCCCATCTACACGAGGTACAGCCTTCATTGCTTAATGAGTAATGCCATACTGCAGTTAGGAAATTACTGTGGATCTTCAGGTTCAACAGTTGATTAGTGAATTATACGTTGTTTGTTGTATGTACTTCCACGATGGCATGACTATTCAAAAGCTAACTGGGGGTTGTGCCTACCGTTTGTCCCGCATGCGCGAGCCAGAGAACATTGGTAAGTTGGATGTATAGAAAATCAATGAAATTGTAATTACTGAAGAAGGCAACTTAAAGGAATGGAGTTTCCTGAAGCACTGAGGGGAAGGAATTTGAAGCATTGAGGAGAGGTTAACTGGAGCACTGAAAGGAGTTATCTGAAGCATTTATTGGAGCTGCTTGAATTAATGAGGGTAATGTCACTTTACTGAAGCTTCAAATGGAAGTTCCTTGAAACATTAATGGGATGAACAAATCCACAAGGGCCGTGACGAGGGTTCGAACCTTGTGGATTTGTTCATTTGATGCATCACGTTATTGTGATTTCTGTACTCACCTAATTGTGCTTGCGGGGGTTGAGCTTTGGCTCTTTGGTCCCGCCTCTCAACTGTCAATCAACTGGTGTACAGATTCCTGAGCCTACTGGGCTCTATCATATCTACATTTGAAACAGTGTATGGAGTCAGCCTCCACCACATCACTGCCTAGTGCATTCCATTTATTAACTACTCTGACACTGAAAAAAAATTCTAACGTCTCTGTGGGAAAATGTGTGACATTAATGGGATGTTACTTACGGTATTGGGGAAATTACTTAAAACACTGAGGTAACGTAACGTGAATGGGGAAGCATCAATGGGAGAGAGCTTGAAGCTTTAATAACAAGCTTATTTCAGTTATCTTAAAATAATAATATATGACTCATTGCAGGGCTTCATTTGGAAACCCTGTTATATTTAGAGCGAATAAGGGTAAAAAATCGTTATACAGCATTATTTATCTTGACCTTAGCTAGGCTTTTGACACTTTCATATGAGAGATTAATTGGTAAAGATGAGGTACGTGACAATGATTTCAAAATATTTATTTCAGGAGTAGTACAGTATACAGGGATAGTACAGTATACAGGGATAGTACAGTATACAGGGATATACAGTGGAAGTAAAGTAACAACTCTCCGAGCCTGGCAAACTAAACTAAACTCCCCAGTAGACACAACACACGGTGTATGGTAAGTGTCGAGGCTGGCTGGAAGAGGTGTGTAAGGGGAGTGAATGTATTTGTGTATAATGTATATGACACTTTAGGACTTCAGGACCGGCGGTGTACACCTGACCACGTGAAGTGGTGTGTTCTGTTGCTGCACATAACTGCTGGACGTGGCAGTGCCTGTTTATTACTGTTATTAAATCTTGTATTGTAAATTATATGGCTACACATTGTTAGAGGAATGGGAAGCCTCTTCCACTTATCGAGGACCCCCTCCCTTAACCTCCCCGGCGAACGACTGACCGTTCCCATATACAAACCACAACAAGGGGACTTAATGCCAAATGAACAGAGCCATTACGTGTAAGTAAATTCGCTCACAGGTCTTGCCCGGCCCGTGTTTAGTCGGCCGTTTGCTAACTGCGCTAACCACTGCACCACTGGTAAATTATTTATTATTTAATATATATTTCGTATATAAGTATATATATATAAGTGGAGCGTAATATATATAGAACGTAATATATATATAAGTGGAGCATAGGCCCGAACCCCCATGACACCCCATAAAATCACGATTAATCCTATAAATTTTAATGAAGCTAACCCCAAGCGTCTGGCCTCCATCCTTGGACAGACAAACAGAGACACAAGCAGACATTCTCTTTTACTCAAATGGTACACTAAAGTGTGACCTCTTTTGCGTGTTTTGCTGGTGGAAAATATTGATTGTCGCAGCCCAGGTTATCGCCCAGGTTATCTTAAAGCTGCCGGGTTCACGCGACTAGGCTATACTCGCTGCCTCGCACTACCCTAATTTACGAGGTCTGCTTATATTACTAGCGTTATTAACGAATATTATTATAAAAGAGTTAATGTGTGCGTTTACTGTCAAACCAAATACATAGAGCCATTTTCTCAATGTGTAGAGGCCCATTTGTTCGTCTGGGCTCCCTACTCAAAATAAGAGCCATTGTTCAACCACTGCCTACTTCTGATCAGAATTGCATTTCACCATTGTAAATTCACATTAATGCATTCATAAATCTATGTATTTACGTATGTAGCTTAGCCTAACATTTTAAAAGCACTACGATCACCTGTGGTTGTTCAATAAATCTCTGAACTGTATATTTGACAAATCTCTCACCCTGTCCATGGAGGACAGAAGAAAATGTATATATGATAGTTAGCATTGTAAATGTGTGGCCACGTCTGTGGTAGAAAATAATAATAATAATAAACTGCCTACTTCATGGATGGGTGCGTGTAGGTTACATACATTATAGGCAAATTAAAATGGTATATATATTTTTTTCGTTTTAACAAACTCTCACACTTTGTGTTAAGGTTCCTTGAGATGGTGATAGTTTGATAAACTGTGATGATACAGTTGATTTATTTATGTTGACAAATTACACGTATTTATTTATGTATAACAAATTATTCTCAAATTATGTCAGGGCGCCTGACAGCTGCGTGGACAGCATTTCGGATACGTAGTCCTGAAGTTCCCAGTTCGATCCCCGGTGGAGGCGGAGACAAATGGGCAAAATGTTTCTTTCACCCTAATACTCCTGTTACCTAGCAGTAAATAGGCACCTGGGAGTTAGACAGTTGCTACGGGTTGCTTCCTGGGGATGAAGGCTTGGTCGAGGACCGGGCCGCGGCGACACTGAGTCCTTAATTTACCTCGATTTGTTTTAGTTTTTTTCTATTATATTGTTTCTTTCTGGACAATGCTATTTTAATTTTTTTGTTTAAACTGAATTGTTTTTTAATCATACACGTAAGTGTAAGGGGTTATCGTTAGCCCAATATATATTTAATACTTAATATCGTCACTAGGGCAATTATTTATATTTTCAAAATACGCGATTTTTAGTTTTATTATAGAATAAATTACTTACAATTACTGTACGAGTTTCGCTTAGTGCAGGAATCTATACTGAAATAGGGACGGTTCGGTAATTTTTCACTCTTCAGTATAAGTATTGAAATAAACTTGTTTTTACACTAAAATATTAGCCCGATGGTAAGGTTAGAGAAAATGGGTTCGTATCCTGGCCGGGGAGGATTTACTGGGCGCAAATCTTTAACTGTAGCCTCTGTTTAACTCAACAGTAAAATGTGTACTTGGTTGTAACAACGATTCTTCGCGGCGGGGATCGTATTCCAGGGACCTGCCCGAAACGCTACGCGTACTTGTGGCTGTACAAGAATGTAACAACTCTTGTATATATCTAAAAAAAAAAATGACTTTTATTACACAGTCAAAGAAAGGCTATTTGGATTTCATTTTAAGTTTAATAAAATTATTTTATGTTATATTCTTTCTCTTGTAAAAATAATTAATACTCAGAAAGATGTTGGACGTATAGTATGTTAAAGCTTATATTAAAACTTTTAAATAAAGGTTAGAGTAATGATAATTGTGGAACCAATTATCATGTTCCACATGATAATTGTGGAACGAGGGGTAAGCATTCCTTAGACTGTATTACAACTGAACTGAGAATGTATCGGGTTGATGATCTCTGTCAGTAAAGACAACACTTGTTTGCATGGTGGGAGGTCACCCCCTTCCACAATTATACCATCCCTTCCATCCCACTCAAGAAGATATTTAAAGAACAACACATGCTTCGATTTGAGGCAAATTGCAATGCCTTAAGCCAGATTGATAATCTGGTCATATAGCACACGATTGATTGATTGATCAATTAAGCTACCCCAAGAGGTGGCACGGGCGTGAATAGCCCGTAAGTGGAGGCCGTTAGGAGCCATGACCAGTACCAAGGGCTGATACTGTAGATCTGTGGAGGGACGTGGTCGATGGCCTTCTTAGGACATCGTCTTCTTATTGGGCTTCCTCTTCGATAGAGCACACCCTTGTTGTCGTTGTTGTTTTAAATTCAGCTGCTGGGAACAATACGTTCCAAGTAGCACGGGCTATGGTGAGCCCGTAGTGGACTTACCTGGCACAGGAGCGGGGCTGTATCTGCTGTAAAGTAGAGCGCACACCCTCTCCCAAACTTTTGACACTGATGGTTCCCCTACACCACACCACTGGTGCCACCGAAAGTGCAATAGTTGTCACAACGAGAGATGGCTCTTATTCAGAACGGGGAAGTTCCCATAAATAACTGGACCTCCACTCTTCAGACAAAGTTGTCTATCATACTCCTCGCTCTAAACCGACTATATATGTAACCCCAAGCTGACACGTCATGTAAGTGATTGTCAACCTTGACTCCAATCAACTCTTCAAGACATAAGGTGATGTGTCTGAAGTAGGACTCGGATTTAATAAAATAATCAATGATGGAGTCAGAGTCTGCCTCCTATAGATCCCATCCCATACTGGCCTCCAAATGCATGATAGAACTGATGAGTTAGCCAAAGCATATGTTGTTAAGGGAGCATATTACCACTCTGTGTCAAAAAAAATAAATTTGCGGTTTATAGATGCCACATCACGATCTAAACTCAAAGCTACGTAGGGGCAGAGGTTGTGTAACCGATACAGTCGAAAAACTAGAGTAAAATATGAGATGATTCTCTTGTCTCAGTTCATGGTTGTGCAAAGGGGCGGCGGTGATGGTGTTGGGGGAGAGAGAGAGATCGGAGCGGGGGCGGCGCTCCTGGCACAGCCACCTACCCCCCTCTTCCCCCCTGTGCCTGGCACTATACTTGTTGATGCGGTCGATTATCCAACGCCCTGCAAATGCACCACGAAAACTAATCCATAATATCATTATAACAGTTCATATGAAACCCTCGTATTGTTCTGTATCTTATATATATATATATATATATATATATATATATATATATATATATATATATATATATATATATATATATATATACATATATATATATATATATATATATATATATATATATATATATATATATATATATATATCATACGCAGGTGCAAGTGTGATAGAAGTTGAATGATTGGTGTTTGAGGACTCGGGGAGGATAGACAAGGGGAAAGTATGCAGGTAAGGCTGCTTGCCGGAACCGGTCTCCGCCGGTATCATGGAAGCTTCTGGGGAGTGTTCGCACACCTTCTCACTAATAATCAACGACTCACATTAATCAACTATATCACTTACTATATAAGCAAACAGGTATGACAATACATCTTCCTGGGTCTTAAAATTTTAGATATAGTATTAACGAAGTAGCCTTTGGCATATGGCAGATAATGGTCGCTACTAATTACATAGGCCACCCTGAAAATTAAAGAAAACGGAAACAGGTACTCCGACTCATATCATGAGGTTTCAGCGATTTTCTTGATACATAAAGTAATGTATCGAATAGATGACAATCTATATAGAGAATAACACTATAATTGCGGCAAGAGACAAAAAAATATATAAATAATAAATCCAGACTGATGAAATAGAAATATAAGAAATTTCAGTTATACAGGTTGAGGATTAATAATTATGATAGGAAGAGGAAATATATATTTTAATACAAATCGGAATGAAAACATAACATTAGAAATCAATATTATTGGGTACAAAAACAGAACGATTAGTGTAGCGTAAAAGGACTAGTAAAACATGAAAAAAACGGAAATATCGATTATATTTACTTAAAAACGAGTGATCATTAATGAGTAGAAAGCAAAATAAAAGAGAATAATATCTAAAAAAATTAACTTTATTAGAGATGTGGAGTGTGGGAGACATTTAGTACGTGAGAGTGGAGGTGTCTGATCTTGGCAGTTGCATTCCCCTCAGCTAAAAATACTATTGAGGACCACCACCATGCAGACTTCCCCAGAGCACGTGTTCTTGCCAAAATCACCGCCTAACATGGCCGCCTAATATAAAAAAAATCTTAAACTCTAGTCCTACCTTCTATGCAGCAGTCTATAGTGGGAGTTGGGTCAAATCTTTAATTCCAGTAGCATCGTATTACTTTTATTTTTCCTATTTCTCGTTTTCTATTGTCTCACTTCTCTTTAACGTGGGCGATAGCGTCTTAGAGAAGTTTTATTATTTTTATTAATTTAATAATATGCCTGCCTTTGTATGTGTTAAATATTATTGAACTTGGAATTTATACTCTGCATTGTTCCTCTAATATTTTACACTCCAGTGCCAACTATATATTATATATATATATTTTAAATATTTCTTAATTTGGTTATAAATTAATATTTAGCCGTCATTATCGATTTAAATTGTATGATGTTCCAACAGAACGTTTCACTCACACTGCCCGCTCCTCCCTGGCGGGAAAGTCGGCAATATATGAAGCGAGAGAAGGAGTATTTATTTTCATAACAGTACTTATACCAACATCATTATATTTATCATCATTTTGCCGAGATAGATGCGTACGAGTCGCCTGGATTGATCGATCTATCTCCCGGCTCGTCGACAACCATGTTGCGAGCCTCCTGCATAATTTCCCAACTGCAGTATAATGCCATTTTGAGCGGAATTTGCACACTTCTGCAGCACAAGTACCACAGTTCACAGTCACAAGCGGAAAATCCACTTTGGTTGGAGAGTTTGGTGCGGTGGAGGGGAAGCAGTCGTACCTGGTGGCCGGCTTGGCAGAGAGAGAGGCCGTTGACAGGTCCGGGCTGAGGGGATATTGCAATCCCGTGTTAAAGGGTACGGCCATTACTTCCCCTCACCCTCCCCCACCCGCTCTTCTCTTATACCTCGAATTAACCGACCAAACGGTTATTTTGACAGCGGAAAATGAATTGATAATATATTAAATAATTTTTGCGATGTTGGTGTGATGAGTAAGGTGTATAATAATGGTTAGGAGGGATGGAGGAATAAATATGGCGGGGGTGATGGGCAGGGAAGAGCCACAGTGGACGAGTCCCAAGATGGCCGCCGCCGCCGCCGCCTCGTCTCCTGTGTTGACACTCTCTCGCCTCTCACTACCCCAGGCCGCCCCGGCCCTCCTTCAGGTGACTCACATTACCCCTCATAGTTTATGAATATGCTTCCTAGTCACAGGTGTGGGCGTGGGAGTGTTGTTGTGGGGGTTGGTAAGGTCGGGGACACGAGGTGTGTGACCTAAAATAGATCAGGGCAGAGAGGAGCTTGACTGACTATATATCCCAGTTTATATCCCATATATGGTATATATCCCATATATCATGTATATATCCCAGCCAGCTGTACAGTCTCCGTCACCACACTATGGTCACAATCATCTCTGTAATTTATGAGACGTATTGTTTAAAACAGCTTACTAGGGGCATAGGGATGACATGCCTTATTTTGCTTGTAACACACTACGTCCAAATAATTTATTGTCAAATTAGTCATTAATTCATTGTGTCGGGGGACAGGCAGCCAGTGTATTTATACTTAGGCTCATTGTGTCGGGGGACAGGCAGCCAGTGTATTTATACTTAGGCTTATATTGAGGGCCCCACTTCCCTGCCTCCAGGTTCAAATTACTTACCCCCCCCCCTCCCCCAAAGAATGCAACACCAACAAGCTGACTAACGTCTGGGTACCTACTTACTGCTAGGTGAACAGAGGCATTAGGTGATAGGAAATGCACCCAGTTATTTCTGTCCCGCCCGGGATTCTAAGCCCAGGAATTCTCTATGGTGAAATGAGAACAAACTCGACTGACAACTTGATTAATGTGAAATTTAATGTGATGTTGCAGTACGTTTTCTTGCACGTAATTTGTTGCATACTACCTATGCTGAATTCTGGAATTTAAGCCTAGGCCTAGCTTAGGCTCATGTTGAGTTGTCAGTTAGATGTGCATTGAACAGCCTTCCTTTTAGCAAGTTGGTAATTTTTGCATCGGGTGAAATATAGATTCGGAATCCTTTATTTGATCTAAGTAATTACGCGAGCTGTGTTTGCAGGACAAATTTTCTGCCACGAAAACCTGGAGCCTGTGCTGATGAGACGAATGGTGTGAAATCGTACACATAAATTTTTACAAAGTTCATTTTCTAATTGTTTAAAACCACATATAATTAAAATATCATCTCTTTCATTTCCAGTTTGACACACTTCTTGATTTTCCAGCTGAGTTAGGTTAGCCTAGAGTTGTTTTGTGTTAATGCCAGGACAAGTTAGGTTAGGATGGTTGGTTAGCTTGTGATGCCTCGTTTGGGGTAGAAGTAGCCTAAGTACCTATCTGAATAAAAAATCTAATCTAATCTACTCTATCCCTTTGATATGTATTTTCTTGTTTCAATAAACACACTTGAACTTAATGGCTCGTTTAACAGAGGAGAGTTGAAAATACGACGGCTGTACCTAATGCGAAATAGGTACGAGTGGCATCATAACAAAGACGGTTCATCAATGGATTTTAACACATAATCTTGCAATCTTGCCCAAACTCTACCATATCTATCTTAACCCAACCTATCCTAATAGTACTGTATATGGTTTGGAAATTAGAAAACAAGTCCAAAATGCCTGTACAATATATGATTTAATCATACTCCCATGAAACTATGCTGGATGACTTGGTTAATAGAGGTAAAATTGTTAATACTGGTATATAGTGACTTGTTTACTGCCAAGCTTGATAATACCATTACTAAGGTGGTAATTTTAGGGCTAAATAGTTTGGCCATTGCTGTGCCATTTGAGTACATTAAACCTTGTTTTCTGCAGTGCAAGAACCCCAAAAATGTATTTAGTATGCTGTACTGCATGTTAGCTCTATTGAGTTTTTATACCACCAAAATAGTACTGTTCCATCATTCAGCACATGCTTTATTAATTCTTATTTTCTAAGTTAGTCTTGTGTTTTGCACGTCTTTAATTAAGAAAGGATCATATCAAAGGCGAGACATCAGTCCTCATGGCACAGTGGTAAAACATTCACCCGGCGCTTGGCAAGCGCTTTGGCCTGGGTTCGTATCCTGGCCGGGGAGGATATACTGGCCGCCAATCCTTAACTGTAGCCTTTGTTCACCCTGCAGTGAATGGGTACCTGGTGGTTAAAACAATCTGGCGAGAAAAAATATTCTGAGAAAAGTAAATAATTACACAAAGCTTCCTAGCATTATGTAAGTAATGAAGAACTATGATATATTTACTCACTATAATGTTGGCGTTGAATGTAGAAATATGTAAAAAACATATTATTACTCTGAAATAATATAATTTTATAATGAAATTGTAAATTATTACCGTCTAATTACCCAAAGCCACAACATTGTCGCCTGGACTGTCAACTTTGTGTGGCATCACCTGACACTTAGTTTCATCTACTTTCATTATAAAATTATAATATTTCAGAGTAAAAATAAGCTTTTTTCTTGTTCTACATTCAGCACCAATATTATAGTGAGTAAATATATCATACATCTTTATTACTTACGTAATGCTAGGAAGCTTTGGATAATTTGACGGACCCATCCGAGGTGGTTCAGTGCCTTCTTCAGGAGTAATTAGACAGTACAATGGTCAATATAGAAATTCCTCTGGGGTTCTGTGGTACAGTATTTGAATATAGGTCTGTGGAATGGTGCATTATAGTACTGTACAGTACTTAGATATACTGTACATTAAAAACAGTGATTACAAAGATCTGATCAGTGATATTCACACACAAAAACGTTTTTCAAAGCGAACCAGCCAGCTGGCGGTATTGCAGATATTAATACAGTAGTTGTACTCAGTGGGTATGCTATGGCTAAGCATGCACAATACTGTATATCATGAGCCGTTACTCAGAAAGTGCAGTAATGAGCTTTAGAAATGGTAATATATAATACTCTCATCAATTGATGAGCATCTTTAGATTATCTTCAGATGATTTCGGGGTTGGTCCTTGTCCCCGCGGCCTGGTCCTTGACTTGTCCTCTTTTTTGTTACATACCAACAGGAAGCAGGCCGGAGCAGCTGTCTAACTCCAAGGTACCTATTTACTGCTAGGTGATCAGGGTGAAAGAACCTCTGTCCATTTGTTACCGCCTCCACTGGGGATCGAACCCAGAACCTCAGGACTACGAATCTGAAACGCTGCCCATTTGGCTGTCAGGGTCCACTAACCTGTCAGCATGGTTAACCCTTAGACCACGCACTACATAAATATATGATTTGACAAAATAATTTAACATAAGTTTTTAAAACTTGCACAACACCTTCCAATTTTTTTTGCATAATCAACTCGGCAAATGCTCCAACTTTGTCTAAATGATCACAGCGTAACTTGAAAACAAGAGAAAATTAATTTTAAAATTGAATATTGAAAACTTCAGATTTTCAATTCAGAATAAAAAATATGAACTATCACCAATTGTTTATTTAATGTTGTTATTATCTCAGAATAACATATGATCTTCATTTTCATTAAATTAGAATATAGGTTTTCAGTACAGTTACGGTAAAAAAAAATCGTCAATAGGGCGTTTGAAATACAGTATGTGGTAAATTTAGACAAAAAAAAATATTGATGCTGGATTTACTCACCCGATTCAATGAACAAGAGTTTGCGAAGCAGGGGATATGTGATTTTTTTTTATGTTGGGACCGAGTTCACAAAGTGCAATCCGGGGTGAATATGCACAGGTTGCTGTTATAACAGTGTTCACTATTCCGCCAATTTTGTTTAAAATGGCTCAGCTCACAATTTGTATTCTCATGCTTACTCATGGTTTAGGGCTAGCAAGTTAAATGTCTTGCTTCTGTGTTAAGGGATTTCTTGCTGTTTGCTTAGTTTCCTTCATTTATTGATCCCTATCTAAGTTTCTTTTTACATGGGGCCTTTCATCTTTCAGACTTAGCTTTTGTCCTTTGTGTTGTATCACTGTTTTGTTGCTGCACTTCTGGCCTTAATATCCTTACTTTAGGAACTAAGTAGAATAGCTCAGAAATAAGGCTTTCATTGTACTATACATACAGTACTGTATATGAAAAATGCCTTTCTGCACAGGACATTTGGTTGCTTCTGCTCCCTCTATTTTGTCCTTGCTTCTCCTGTGCACTGAGTTTTTCTGTGTGACAGTGTAGGGGGAGACTTGGGGGCAGACAATGAATGGTTGTTAGTTAACCGTTGTGAGTCTCTTTCAAAGGAATGGCCAAATACTCTTCAAATTTTAGAAAACTGAATTTCCCACACATTCTAACTAGAAATTAGATATGTTGGTGCCTCTTAGTGTAGTTTTGGTAGGTAGTAGTTATTAGGAATGCTCCATTGGTGGCCATGTGTGATGCCAACAAGGGCTTGAAAGGATTTTTGAGTTTCTAAGAATAGTTTTGGAGGTCATTCCTAGCTGAAATGAGTATTTTTCAGTTCTCTCTTAACACCATTATGACTGCAGTGACTATTTTAACTGTTTCTTATAGTGCCAGTTCCAGACTGTCACTCCATTCTGACTGTCCACTACACTGTTCTAGACACAACAGACCTTACCTTGTGGAGCAACAGTATATCCTGCTTAAAAGCTTTATTTTACCAGTCTGATTATATTCCATCTAGTATGAATCTGTTTTTGGGTGTTTAACTGTTGGTTTTATCCATTCCCAAATTTTGCCAGTTATTTTATGCCTTATGTTGACTTTAAACTTTTTCAGTTTGCAACATGCGGCTTCCACACAACCAGCATTACATACAAATATCCAAACTGGAAAATGATTAAGGAAGTGAAGCATCGGAAAGCTGTGAAGGAATTTGCATTTGAAAGGCTGAACATAAATGCACTAAGAAAGAACAAAATCATTCCACCAGCAATTCAGGTTTGAATTATTCCTTTTAAACAGTTGTCACAGAGCAAATTATATTTTTTGAATTCATTAAACATGGTGTCTATATAAAGTATTCAGATGTATGCTTTACATAACTGTTCTGTATATTAGTGGCTTTATATTATGTACCTTTTTTTCCCAGGAATTCTCCACTGTATCATGTATCAGTTGTATGTACAGTATTTTTATAAATATAAAAATAATCATTGTTGTATAGTGTTAGAAGTATGGAATTGAGAAAACGGTCATTGTACAGGTCTGTAATAAGTAAGAAAAGGAGTTATACTGGATCTTCTGTAAAGAACACTGTGCTTGATTTTATACTGGAATTATTCAGATACGGTAGTCAAAATGAAGCATGACAACCAAGAAAATTAAATTTTTTGTATATATATACAATGGGGCCTCGACTTACGATGGTAATCCGTTCCCAGAGACGGATCGTAAGTCGAAATATCGTAAGTCGTAGCGATTTTTCCCATAAGAAATAAAGGGAATTGAATTAACCCATTCCCCACCCTCTAAAATATTAACTTACAAATACATTTTATACTGAATACAATTTTGTTCTCTACAATACAGTACAAATGTTTATCTTACCTTTATGGAGGACTCTTGATGGCATATGGAAGATGGTGAGGAGGGGGGAGGAGAGGTGTTACTGTTTGGAAGGGAGTTCCCTTCCATTATAACATCAGGCAGTGATGACTTTTCTGGGATACACTCGCTGGCATGTTTTGCCTGCACACCAATATGACCTGCTTGTAGCTCACTGCTTGCTTGTCTTACTAAGAATGTCTAAAACACTTGTTTTTCCCTACATTTTAACACTTGTCTGTAATAAGACATCGCATTGCCATTTAAAAGGTCAATGCAACGGCCTGCTACAGCTTTATCTGGGTGAGTTTTTTCAACAAAACTTTGCAGTTCTTCCCATACTTCACACATTTTCTTAATGAGGAAGGGATATCCTCTACTGCCTCAACTCTCAACTATTTTCTTAGGTTGAACCTTACCACTGACTTTCTGGGACCCATGGTGTGATATATAATAATCAGTTTTATGTTCAAAAAGCAAAAAATCACCACAAAAACGGAATTTCTTATAGGCGTGATTGTCACTAAACGGGCAGCTCTAGTAAACTGAGGCAGGTTGGCCTGCGTGACCGGGAACCACACGCTCAGTCGACCCAAACGTGTACCAACAAATATCGTTAGTTGACGACACTATTGTATGTCGAGTCGCATTTTTTGATGAAATTTGCATCGTAACTCGAAATTATCGTAAGTCAGGGCAATCGTAAGTCGAGGTGCCACTGTACTTGTACAAGAGTTTTTACATTTTTGTAAAGCCACTAGCACGCAAAGCATTTTGGGCAGGTCCTTAATCCTAATTTTCCCCACAATACGACCTGTCAAATCGTTTAGCAACCAGGTACCCATTCGCTGCTGGGTGAACAGAGGCTATAGTAAGGATTGGTGCCCAGTCAATCCTCCCCATCCAGGATATGAACGCAGGCCAGGACACTAGCAAAGTGCCGGGCGAGTGCTTTACCACTGCGCTTCAGGCACTATTATTTTGGTGCGCTATTCTTAGTAGGAAAATATTATTTCCTGGCAAGTTTTATTTTATTTTAATTTTTTTTGAGGGGGGAGCTCGTGCAATACAATATCCAGAGAATGCCTTTGCATATCAGCTTTAAAGTGGCATCACTTGCATATGCTACTGCAGGGAAACTAGTCTCATTGGCTGGAGGAAATTTTAGGTGCAGGTAAACTTGCACCTAAAATTTTATTACATTCCCTGATGCCATTGAATGAGTCCCACTTCTTCACGTTGTTATAGTACTGTATTTGGAATTTGCTGGACAAAGATGTGATTAAGGCGACGTGCTTCCTACAACCTTGATTCTTATTCGATCATGCTTGACTTAATATAAACACACCTTGCTCAACGTTTTAGGTGATCACTACAAACCTGTGTCCAAATTTGCCAGATGGTACAGTACCTAGAAAGCATTGGCTTGTATCCTTGGTTCTGCAGGATGCCTTTTGGCATATACCTATCCACCCACAGTTGGATTTTTAAGTGGGACAAGTATTTTCACTTTTGGGCTATACTTTTTGGGTTGAACCTTCACAACTAGCCCTATTGTTTCTCCTTAAGCTGCTGCTCCAGGATCCAGGTTTTGGCCTACCTCAGTGACTGGGTTGATTATACTCAAACTAGTGTTTTTATTTGCTAGCTAGAGATCTTTTTCTTTGCGTGCAGGCCCAATTTGGCTTCCTAGTCAACTGGAAGGTGGTGTAGCTGGAGCCAGCTCAGTCTGATTTAGTTTGAAACACCCCTATTTCTCCATTAGTTGGCTTTGCTGTGCTTGCCTCACCATTTTTGAGTGCTGTTGGGCAGATAGCTTCTTCACCTCTTAGCTTCTTCATCAGAAGCTAAAAGGTTTGTTGAAACGTCTGAACTTTTACTCTGATGTATCTTTTTCATCGTGCTTTGGTCAGAAGCACATTATCACCTCTTGTGTTGGTCAGCATTTTACCTGTGTAAAGGACTGTGCAGTGTGAGCCCCTTATGTATGTTGTGGCTTATGTGCTGCCCTTTCCATCTTTGAGCTTTTCAAGGTTCGCTTCCTTGGTATCCTCCTTCACTTGATCTTTTCACAGATGCATTTGGTCTCTTCTGGTGATTTATTAATACTACTTACCATGCCAGTCAGGGATTGTTGTTGCTTTAGTTGCTGTGTGCGCACATCACAGTGAATCTCAGTACTTTGACTGTCGGGTTTGTTTGCAGTGGCGGTTCGTGAAAAAATATAATGGGGGGGGACTGTGTCACATTGCCAAATGTAGTGCCAATAAATCCTACTGTGTCGTATAGTATTTTGTCTCGTTTTAATTAAAATTTTCAAAATTCAGTTATAAATGTGTTGAAAATAACTTATAAAAGACTTTTTGTTTGTTATGACACATTTGTTGGATATAATAATAATTCATTGCATTGTGGGGGGGGAGACAGGCAGTCAGTTTATACATACAGTAGATATTTTGAGGTCTCCCCCAGGGTAAAATTACTGGCCCCTCCCCAGAATGCAACCCCACAAGCTGACTAACTCCTGGGTATCTATTTTCTGCTAGGTGAATGGGCACATTAGGTGATAGGAAACGTGTTCAACCATTTCTGTGCCGCCTGGGATTCGAACCCGGAATTCTAGATTGTGAGTCGAGAGTGAACCCTCTGAGAGAGCATACTACTGAGATCCATAATATTCTAGTGTGAGATTGATGGGGCCATACACCTGGCAGTGAGTATCTGGTAGGGGATGGATAGACTGCAGTTCAGCAACTCTTATGGGCGAGCCATCACTGAATGTTTTGGTGCATACTCTTCCAGCTGGACTTGGTAATCTGTCTTTATTTAGATTTCCTGCCAGTGGTTCACTGCTTGAACAGAAAAGGGTCCATATGGTTCATTTCCCTGTTGAGAGGAACTCTGGGGAAAGCCTGGTTTCTGGCTTAGGGCTTCTTAGGATTTAGTCCTAAAGGCAGTCCACATTTGAGAGATTATGAATATCATTGCAATTGTCTCTTTATGTTCCATGCAATTTTGACAGTGGGGAGAAGACAGGGGTCTCCTTTCTCTGGATTTGCAAGATGTTAGGGGGTGTTTGCAAGTGCACCTATTTACCTCGGCTTAGAATCGGCACGTGCTGGCGTATGTTATTGTTTCCCTATCACAAAGGCTTTGTTGATGGATGTGTTTCACCTGTTCCCTCCAATCCAAATTTTTTTATCTCCTTGTTATTCAAGTTCGAAACCTTTCCATGATGCATCATTTTTGTTGGCATTCATGTGGCTGGTTAATACTTTGAGCTGCCTGGTGTGTGCGCCTGGCGTTTTCCCGTGAGCATGCACCAACACTAAAATGTTTATACTCATTTAAGTTTTCTCACGTCAATTTTCGTGTTACATCGTTCATTTTGGTATTAAAATGTTCACAATAGAATTCTCTAAAAGGATATATGCATATATATATCACTATTTATCACTATATAAATTAGTGGCTTTAGGTATTGTATGTACTAGCTCTATCTATAAATCCAACTTTGTTTGTAAATCACCTATGTATTAACTTTTCCTGAATAAAAAATTTAATTTAATTTAAAATAAGGTCAAAAAGCACGGCACGCCACCCGCAGCAAACCCATAAATCGGTCGAACGTTACCCGTGAGCTCCCAACCACATGAAAATGTGTATACCAGTACTCTTTTTCAGTTTTCTCACTCAAGTTTTCATGTTATATTGTTCATTTTGGTATCAAATTGCTCGCAATAGAATTCGCTAAAGGGATATTTGCATATAAGGTAAAACAAACAAACAGGCACACTACCCACAGCAAACCAGAAAATCGGCCGAGCATTACCCCATGAACGCGCACCCATCTGTACACCTACAACACCCGCACTCAAATGTGTATACTCTTTTCAGTTTGATCAACTCAATTTCCATGTTACATTGTTCATTTTGGTATCAAATTGTTTGCAATAGAATGCTCTAAAAGGATATGCATATAAGGGCAAATGGAAATGCAACATTACCAATATCGTGGAACTGGAGCAATGAGTTTCTTTGTATCAGTTGTGTAGTACCTGTATAACACAAAAGCATTATGGATAGCCATTTGCAGAAAGTAGAACGTGATTTTCTTCATCCACTTGTGACATTTCCATGTGAAATGATAATTGACCATTTGGTCGATGTGATTAACACCTTTCATGTGGTTATTGTAGTCACAGATTGCCTTTAGTTTGTTCAGTTACCTTTTGCAAAGATGATGTTCCATCAGGTTTGTGCACTCGTTTCCTTCATTCCACTTCTTGTGTACTGTATCTGCATTGTGGCAAGTTGTGATGAGTGAAACAACTCGCTTATCTTTCCTCAGAATTATAAAAGTATTGTCCTTCCGTCGGAATACAGTTTTACAGTATATACTGGCAGTTTACCCTTTGCTTGTAGCTGAAGATCTTTTGGTGCACCACACTGCAATCTGAGAGTACCACAGGTGTATACACCTTGTTCAAGCCGCTTTTCACTCGGTTGAACCGAGTTATAGCAGTTATCCATATATAAATGGCAACCTTTGTTCTTCAGTGGTTCAATCAAGTCAGTAGACAAGGCTTCACCAGAACTGGTGCTTGGAATACGTTGGGTACGAGCAGTATGCCCGATAAGAGTTCTAATAGCAGGCCCAGCATGTGTGACGGTATCATCATCAATTCCTTCACTTTCATTTCAATTTCATGCTCACCTACTGTTTCAGTTTTAACCACCTCACTAGCTACATCACTGTCACTTTTGGCACTTTTGAAATCAAGCTCAGAAAATTCTTCAACTAAAGCCTGGAATTTTATTGGTGCAAGTTCCACTTTGCTGTATTTTTGGCGAAAACTACTTAGCTTCTCCCTCAGACGTGTTTCTTTCCTGCTTTAGTCCTGGAATGGGTCTGTCTTGATCACTATCCATCTTGGAATAAATGTAGAGTGTTTATAAAGGCAGTAACAAACATAGCTGAAGAAAAATAGCTGGAACTGGCATGCGTGTTGGACGCGAGGGGAGGCTGTAGCAGTCACGAGAGTAGACACAATAACAATAGACCTACCGCGTGCCTACCTATTTTGTACCTGGTATTTACCTAAGTTAGGATAGCTCTCTGCCTCCGATGCATATCTTTAGGTAGTCAGTCTATTTTAAGTATGATCCCTACTCTTTGTGAGGTAATCAGTGCATTCCTCCTCTCCCTTTCCATACATATTGTTCACAGATTTGTCCACAAGTTTGGCTGCCAGGGGTATCTATACATATTCCATATAGAGTATGGTCAAATTATATACAGGAATTTTGACTAAACTTTCTTCTAATTGTAGGAACAATTTACTGTATACTGTATTATCAGATTAGGCTGAGTTAGGTTCAGTTGAGATAAATTGTGTTGGGTTAGATTAGGATGGGTAAAATTAGGAAGATTTTACAGTCTGTTGGCAAACCGTCTCTGGTATGATGATACTTATACCCAGTATGCATACGAGTGGTAGGATGACCATATTAGAAAATATAATCTGGTCTTGTGAAAAGCTCATTTCTTTGTGTATTTTTGTTGCCGTTACTACTCCATCCTGTTCTGCCCAACCACTTGGGCTAGACAGTAGAGCAATGTTCTCACTTCATGCAGGTCAGTGTTCAATCCCTGATCGACCAAGTGGTTAGGCACCATTCCTTTCCCCCATCCCATCCCAGAGCCCTATCCTGATTCCTTCCCAGTGCTTTATAGTCATAATGACTTTGTGCTTTCACCTGATAGTTTTCTTTCCTTCTATCCTGTTCTCTCTCCTATTAATAATACTTATAAAGGTGTGGCCCACTCAGTGCACTCTCGACTGTAAAGGTTCCAGGCTTCTCAAGACCCAGTTCAACATAACTCATATTTTATGAGGTAGAAGGTAATTTTTCATAGTACAGTACTGTACTGTATTGTATTATGAAAATACTTGCAAACCGAGCAATTATCATCTTGAGTGATGGGTGGTTGGCCAAGGTAACCTCTGGATGACCCTCTGATACTCTGATTGATCCCATAAATTATTTTTGGTAATTCTGAGATAGACAATGCATTTTGGCGTTATCAAAATATTTACTGTAAGTACAGATGACGTATTTTTTAGTTCGTTCCGAATTTAGGGTGCGGAATTAGGAGATTAAGCGATGAATTTTCATTATTTTTTCACGTGTATCCATAAACCCAGCTTTACTTTTTTTTTTTTTTTTGTTTACAATATGCTCAACACTCCTCAAACCTTAACCATTGCCGCTAATGAATTTTGCCTCAACAGGAAATAGCTGACAAAGAAATAGATGCGTTGCCACGTAAATCTAGCATCTCTCAGCTACACAAGCGATGTATGCTGACTTCTAGGCCCCGAGGCCTTGTTGCCAGGTGAGTACTTTTGATGATTTATGCTGCTTTGATTTTTCTTAACACTTACATGAATGAATACATATAGAAAAGACAATGGTATGTATAGTATCTCTTTACGGATCAACAACAGGTGGGCAACGTGGGTTTCAATAGTAGGCAATATACTAATGGCATGCAGCCCGTTTTCTTAAGGTTTCCCAACGTCAAGAAACTGTTGTAATAAAATGCCCTTATCCTAACCTACCTGAGGTCCCAAAACAGAAAACGGCACAGTATGTAAATTTCATGAGCTGATGTGTCCTCCGAGTCCCATCTCGCTTCGTGTGAGTTTAAAGATTGCTCTGTCCCCCTGTCTCAGTGTGACACTCATCGTCTTTGCCTCCGTCATGCTACCTGTTGAGTCGGGGCAGGGCTTTCTTGGTGGAGAGACTGGTGGCTTTGGGGACTGCCCCTTCCAGATTGGCGGCGGAGGCTTTCAAGCCTGTTCCTCCTGCCGGGGCTTTCGGGTCGTGCCAGCGGGCCCCCTTCATCCCTACTTTTCTGGTGGACTCTGCCTTTTCTCCAGAGGCAGAGGGTTTGGAGGACGGCTTGGCCCCGGGTCCTGCCGTTGATGATCCCAGGGCTGGAAAGGAGTTGACTTGGGGGGGGGGCTTGGACCCCGTTTGATCCAGCATGGGTGTTGGTACCCTCAGCATGGGGCTTGTTGTTACAGGGGGAGGGGGTTTTCCTATCGAGTTTGATGTGGGTTTGGCTCCTCCGACCAGGCCTACTAGGCCTGGTCGACGACTGGGCCGTGGGGTCGTTAAGCCTCAAAATCACCTCAAGGTAAGGTCCCCAGGTTCCCTTGGGTTCCTTGGATTTCTCCTTCTGGAGATCTTCGGTTTCCCGCATCCTGCCGAGGGAGGTGCAGGAGGCTCTTGTGCTTACCTCCTGCGAGACCCGGATTACGACTCGGTAATGGATCCTTCTTCTTTTGAGTTTGGCTCCTCTTTTCCTTACTGGGTTCGTTACGATGTACCGGTATCTTCCTGGCTGGCAGACTGCCCTTTCTTTTCTTTAGGGGCGTAGCATGCGTTCTGTCGGACGTGTACCCTTGCATGGCGGGAGTTTTATTTTTCCTCCAGAGAAATTCCTGGACGGGTCCTAAGCCTCTGGCTGGGTTATTAAGTGTTGCTTGTTTCTGTTTTACCTAAGCGGAGTATGGATATTTATGACACGTCTGATTGCTTCAGTAAGATTTTGCCCCATGTGTTTAACAACTTCTTACGCTTTGTTGAATCGAAGTTGAAATCTTATTGGGTTTGTAACTGTGCACTGTGTTAGATAATGTTCCAGTGGACTGTCAGACATTTCTCAACAGTGCTGACATTTCCTCTCAGGCTTACAGGGTTCAGAAGATATTTCCCATGCACATAGGTATCCACGCCTGATGCGATGTAAGTTTACTTCTGTGTTTCTACTGTTCCTTTTCATCAAAATAATTGGTTCTTAGTTTTTTAATTCTTGTACCAACACCGCAGATCCTGATGTTGCAACTGCTGTGTTGTGGTCACTGTACATCTTTTGCATTGCTCTATTTCTAATTACTTTCTGAATCTGTGATAGACTCTGTTGTATGTAAATGTCGACTTTTATTCTCTTAGTTGCAAGTTTTGCAGCTTCGTCTGGCGGGGGTTGACTATGGTCATTCAGGTTTACCTGGAGGGCGAGTTGGAGCACCTCAGTGCTTGCTTGTTTGCCTCATTGCTTGCTTCCTTGCAATATTGGCCAGGTGCAGCTTCATGTGCAGGTTCTCTCCTTTTCGGTGTCGCTGGACATCGAGGATTTGTGTGCCCATGGGCATTTGGCTTCAGTTTTGTGCTTCTTTTCCCTCCTGGAACTGTCTTCGGACTGGCTCGAGGAGGATGTGGAAGAGCTGGATTCCGGGCTGGTGTCCAGTGACCAGCGCTTACCAGGCCGACAAGGGTCGGTGGGATCCGTCCTTCGATTGTGCTCGCAGCACGATGCAGGAGTTTGCGGCGGTGTGGCTTTCGCTTCAGGGGGTTCGTGTCTTGTAGATTGATGATTCTGCTTCATTCGGACTGCTCCCCAGTGGTTCATTGCCTGAACTGAGAGGGTTTAATGCAGTCCTTGTCTCTTTGGGGCTGGTTGCTTTGATTGACTCATCTGCTGAGTTCTCAGGGATTTGGCTCTCCTGGTGATTCATATCCAGAGGGTGTCCAATGTCCTGGCAGACAGCCTGCCCCATTTCATTCCCGTCCACGGAATGGACGGTCGACAACAACGCCTTGTTCCTTTGGCTCTGCCAGACGTTCGGGCACCCGGAGGTGGACCTCTTCACGTCAGCGTGATCGTGCCATCTCCTGGTTTATGTGGCTTCCTTCACTTGGACTGGTCGAGGTGGGGTTACCTGTACCTCTTCCCCTCCCCCAGTTCAGTTGTTGCTCCAGGTCCTGGCTCGCTTGGAGACTTTCCAGGAGAGTAGTCCTGTTGGCCCCTTGGTTGCCAGCCCAGCCTTGGTTCCAGGCACTGCTTGCTCAGTGTCCAAACCCGAGAGTCTTCCCGCAGCTCCGCCTCTCTCAGCAGATCGGTCCAGTCCAGAATGGTACGTGGCTGGTTCGATTTTCTCCAGTCTTTGCGTCTAGTCTTTTTGATGCGGGTTTCTCACTACTTGTATGGTGATCAGGTGGCTTCATTGATGGTGTCCCACCTTTGAGTCTCGTCTCAGCGCCACTATGAAGTTTCCTGGCTGTCCTTTCAACACTTCTTGACTCTTCGTAGGTTGTCTTCGATTTCTGATTGGGTTGTTTTGTCCTCATCTCTCTCTTGGTGGTTTCAGAACCGTCATCTTATGCCGGATACTGTCACTTCGTATCATACGGGGCTGGCAGAGCTGCTTCAGCTTGCATTCGGGGTGGATGCTACTTCTGCTCCATTCCACAAGCATCGTTCTCTGGCATTATTTCACCTCCGGCCTGCTCATGCGCCGCCTGAGCCATCCTGGTCTTTGGACCGGTTACTCTCTTTTCTCTCTTCTCCTAAGTTTGTGGTGGCCCCTTCGGTTCAAAACTGTTTTTCTAAGGATCTTTTTCTTGTTGGCATTGGCCTCTGGAGGTCGGGTCTGGAGCTTCATGCTCTCCTCCGGCATAGGGGTTTCTGCTCTAGAGGTCCTGGTGGTCGTTTTGTTCGTTTGCAGCCGTCTCCTTCTTTTCTGGCGAAGAATGAGACTGCTGGTTCCTGGAGGGGTTCTTGGGTTGTTGATGCATGGTTGGTTTGGCCGGGGTTGCATCAGTTTTGTGGCCAGTTGCTGCTCTTTGCCGTTACTTGTGCGCCACGGCCTCAGTGGCAGGGTTGCCCAGGTTTCCCGTCTTCCCTGTTCCAGGGCACGGGTCTCCCAGGTCGTCTGCAGGATTACTCGGTCGGTCCATTAAGCCTGCTGTCTTTCCTTGTGCCCACGGCGTTCATAAGTTCGCAGCTTTGGCTGCTGTTTTTGGTAATATGTCTTGGGCTGACATTCGGTCACACGGCTTTTGGAGGTCGAACAGGATCCTGGCTGCATGGTACCTCGTTAATGTTCCAAGCCCTTCTCAGGCAAGTGTAACCTTGAGTCGCAGGTTGCAGCCCGTTGTCTCAACTTCGAGTTGAGGAGCGAGTGATGGCCGCCTTCCGGGTAAGTCCCTCATTTCTTTTATCTTTGGTAAGGTAGCACAGCAAACCAGCATTGAATGTAATGAAATGCCATTTTCTGGGTGAGACCGGGCCAACCCTCCCTCCCTCCGGTCGGCGGTTTTTCTCATTTTTGACATTTGGCCTCTGAACTGGGGTTGGGTAGCCGGTGTGGGAGGGCTGTGACCCCCCCGTTCTCCCAGGGAGGGGAAATTGCTAAGACAATGGTGCGGCGGCTGTGGTGAGGTCATGCTTGTTTGCTTGTTTTCTGATTGGGAGTTCTGCTTGCTCGTTTGACTTTTGGATATTATTCAAGAAATCTTTGCCTGTGATATTGGGTGTATAGTATTTATAATGGTAATACTGTATGTCTTGAGAAAATATAAATTCTGTACCGAGGGTTTTGGTTACATGGACTACAGTACAGTATATTAAAACTATTGGAAAGTGGAGGCTAAATATTGTTATTTTCAACTGCATTGTAGGAAAAAGCTGGGTTTTATCTTACTAGACATGTAACAGAAAAATGAAATTTAAAAAAGTTTTAAACAATTTTGTGGAATTTTTAATTTATATGTACTGTATCTGTAGTATATTGAAATATTATGGTACAGTACTGTATATACAATACAATTGTGCATCTCATCCATTTAAGAAGATTTTTGTCTTTGATGTAGTGTGCTTTTCTTGCAGGTGGAGATTATCGCGTATAGTATGGCGTCATGAGGCTGATTACAATAAGTTATCTGGGGTCCAGCGAGCCATGTGGTGAAGTTTCAGGTATTGGTGAATAGGAATGGATTATTTCTTAATAAATGTGTGAAACATTAAGTGCAATTTGAGTATGTTACTCTGCATTATAGATATCAAACCAAGAATTGAATATTACTTGTTTAATACATAAAACATACCACATCAGTTCTTTTTAGGGGTTTCTATAATTTAGCATATCAGCAAAATAACGAGTTGCTGTAAATACATTTTCATGTATATACTGGAGATTTCTTTTTCTATTAAATTTTAAATTGATTAAAAGTTAATCATGACGTGTTTTGATTTCTACCTTAAAGTATCCTAGATATAATTTGTAATGTTCATATTTCAAAATATTTCAAAATAGACTTAAACATTTATGGAGCATATATTGCAGGTACCTATAGACCATATATCTATAACAGTTGCACATACATTTTGTTTTACTATGTGCTTGCTGTGAGAGAGAAGTTTTCAGTCAAGTATAAATTAACTGACAGTTACTGCTTTATGGCATTCGTGAACTATTTCAATACATAAAGACTACACTATTTACATTAGCAGTTATGATTAGTCCTGTATAATGCTTAATATAATATAATCAAACTTTGAGGAGTATGGTTAGTTTATCTTGCAGGCAGGATATACACAGCCATCATAAATCTACTCTGGAATGATTGTAACTAGTGCAAAAGTCAATGTTAAATATAAAACATTTTATTATTGACAATATAGTCCAATTTAACGTTCTCTCCAAACTGCATTGTACCATTTACAGTCACACATCTCCTCGTGGACTGTCCTGATTTTGAAGATGATGGGAAGTATTGTTTTCCCTCTGTTCCTCTGCACAAAATGTTCAATAAAATATTTGTGTTCACATCCTTTGACATTAACTGTCTTGTCTGTCTTTGCTCTCATATTGGCATCCTAAATAATATCTGGAAACTTGAATACAGTATCCTGTAAATTAGTATTATTTAGCCCTCCGGGCTTTGCATTTTCTTTTCATAATTACTAACTTATTGACTATCTTTAGCCAAGACTAATCGGGTTGTTGACCCGGTTCTAATTCACTGTTCAATAGAACTGTTGGGTGGCCTTTTACTTTATTTTTGCTGTGACCTTCCAAGCTAATCATCTGGCAATTAAGCATTAATGCAAAATAAATCTGAGTGAATGCCGTTTGTTAAAAAGGGGGTCGATTACTATAAAAAAAATTATGGATAAAAGATTTGAAGGTATGATGTCACTGTTCTGCATAATGATCTTGAGTATGGCAATCATAATGAATGGGTGAGCAACATTGGGTCTCCTCAGTAACAATACCCTTTAGCTTTCATTTCATTACCGGTATTTTTTTGTTTTTAAATTTGCTGTTGCCTTTGCGATATATAGACAACTCCTTCGCACATTGGCTTAAAACATTTAAGGCTTGTGTAGGGTGGTGCATGGAAGATTTCTAGTGTTGTTAGGCAGCATAGCTCACTGCTACACTAGTGGCAGATTTTAGAACGTGTTTTAAAATTATCAGATGTTGTGGTGAGAGTATTAATCTTTGAGTGATATTTAGAAGAAAAAATGTAGTTGAACCAAAATATACAGTATATTGTTGGTACAACTACATTTGTAATGATGTATACAGTAATTAAATAATTGAATTTTCAGCTATTTGGCTAGCTTTGGTAATTGGAATTTGTCATAAATAAATAACTGGCATCCTTTCTTTTTTGCCAGTAGGCAGCCCCTCCTGTAATCTTATGTCTCCAGGCCTATCATTCCCCTCCTACCACCACCACCTTTCTTTTGTACATTCCTCCTCCTCCATTCCTCCCTCTTTTCTCCCTCCATTCGTTCATCCACCACTCTTGCCACCTGCGCCTTCTCCTCCGCCCACCACAGTCTGTCCACTCCCCAAACATAAGCTCTGCCCACCTTCTTTGTTAGCTTGTGATGATTTTGGAGCTTAGCATCTTTTACCAGCCTATGCATATTGGACTTACAGAATGCATTATAGTCCTTGAAATCCTTGTACACATTATACTCCCTACAGTATTCCTGCTCCTTATACTCTGTTCTCGTTATTCTTTACTTGTATAATTTTTATATTCTTTACCATCTCTCATTATACTCTTTCTGTTCATATAAAAAGATATGCCAGCCCAGGAGTGCCACTTTTGATTGGCTATGATAAAAATGCTGTACATCTAATTTTGAATATTTTTATCTTCATATCATACTGCTGTCCTGTCTTCTCTGTAGCCACAAAAGTGAGAGACGGTGATGATAGGAATTATTTAACAGATTAAGCAGGATGGAAATTTGGCATTAGTTCATGACTTAAAGCGAGAACATCAAGATTTTTAGGCCTTTAAGTACTGAACTGCAAATGAATAACACTGGAATCTCTCTTATCATTCTGATTCCCGTTTTCTGGATTATCTGGATGTGCTGTATATATTTGTTGTCCTTCCCACATTAAATAGATTGTGACCAGTTAGTTGGGGGGTTAACCTCATTGTCTATAAAGTCGTGGCAGTGGTTAAATGCATTTCTACTAAACACAAAAATTTAATTTGTTTCTTACATATTCATTAGGACTGTACAGTCCTATTATTCCTATTAAAATAAGTTAAGAGGTACAGTATTTTTAGATCTAGTGTTCATTAAAATTAATCTAAATTGTCAAAGATTGTCTCAATCCTTGATTTGTTTATCTGGATTTTCAGTTATCTGGTCACCATACCTTGCGATGCTTTCGGGGCTTAGCGCCCCCGTGGCCGGATCCTCGACCAGGCCTCCTGGTTGCTGGACTGGTCAACCAGGCTGTTGGATGCGGCTGCTCGCAGCCTGACATATGAATCATAGCCCGGTTGATCAGGTATTCTTTGGAAGTGTTTTATCAAGTTCTCTCTTGAACACTGCAAAGGGTCGGCCAGTTATGCCCCTTACGTTTAGTGGAAGCATGTTGAACTGTCTCGGGCCTCTGATGTTGATAGAGTTCTCTCTCATGAGTACCTATTGTTCCTTTGCTTTTCAATGGGTGGTATTCTGCACATCCTGCTATGCCTTCTGGTCTTATGTGGTGTTATTTCTTTGTGTGTGCAGGTTTGGGACCAGCCCCACTAATATTTTCCACATGTAAATTATTATGTATCTCTCCCGCCTGCACTCAAGAGAATACATATTTAGGCATTTTAGTCGATCCCAATAGTTTAGATGTTTTACTGAGTGGATTCTAGCAGTAAAGGACCTCTCAACGTTCTCCCAGTCAGCAATTTCTCCAGCTTTGAAAGGGGCTGTCATTGTGCAACAGTATTCCACTCTAGAGAGCACTAGCATCTTGACAAGTATGTATCATCATTGGTATAGCATCTCTAGTTTGAAAAGTTCTTGTTATCCAACCAGTCATTTTTCTTGCAGTTGTGACCACTACTTAATTGTGTTCTTTAAAGGTAAAGTCTTCCAACGTGAGTACTGTACACCCAAATCCTTTACATTGCTATTTCGTTCTGTGTTACGATTTGACTGTTTTATATGTGGTTTGTTTTTATATTTTAATTTTTTCCGTATTGCACTACCTGGAGCTTATCTTCTATTAAATACCATATTATTTTCTGTAGCCCATTGAAAAACCTGATTTACATCTGATTGGAGGTTTGCTGTTATCTCTTATGTTGTCTACTCATAAAAATCCTAGTGTCATTTGCAAAAGGATGATACAGTACCATAATTTGTGTCCTTGTCTATGTCTGATATGAGGATGAGAAAAATTACTGGAGCAAGCACAGTACCCTGGGGGACTGAGCTCTTCACGGTTGATGGGCCGGATTTTATTTTATTGACTATTACACATTGAATTCTGTTAGTCGGGAAATTGTAGATCTATCTGCCTATTTTTTCGGTAATTCCTTTTGAATGCAGTTTGTGTGCAATAACACCATGGTCACATTTGTCGAAGGCTTTTGCGAAATCTGTGTAAATTACATCAGCGTTTTGCTTGTCTTCCATGGCATCCAAGGCCACGTCATAGTGGTCCAGCAACTGTGATAGGCAAGAGTGCCCTGTTCTGAAACCATGTTGTCCAGGGTTATGGAGATGCTGTGATTCCATGTACAGTATTTTGTGGTCTTACTTCTTAGCAATCTTTCAAAGAATTAAATAGATCAGTGTGTGATGTTAGTGCTATCAGTCTGTAAATTTTTCCATCTGATTTATTTTCTCCTTCATGGAGTGGTCACTCGGTGGGACAAATTAATTCGGATTTTTTTTTTTTTTTTCAGGGAAATTCCTGCACAGGCCCTAAGCCTCTGGCTGGCCCACTAAGTGTTGCTTGTTTCTGTTTTACTTAGGCAAAGTATGAGTATTTATGACTCGTATGGTCGCTTCAGTAAGATTTTGCCCCATGTGTTTAACAACTACTTCTGCTCTGTTGAATCTAAGTTGAAATCTTATTGGGTTTGTAACTGTGCACTGTGTTAGATAATGTTCCAGTGGTCTGTCAGGCATGTCTCCACACTGTTGACATTTCCTCTCATAATCGAGGTTACATTGTAATACCGTATTTCTTTATACGTAGATGATTGTACAGTACATTACTAAGTGAATTCTAAGTTTAATCTCTAAGTTACATTTTCTCTACATCATCCATTACATTAGATAGCACTGATACCTTCGGTTACAGTTGTACCAGTAATAACATAGTATAGTATTATAATGACACTGTTTAATGATAATGACAATATGGTCAACAGCAACAATGATTCTAATATACATTAAAAATTATGACGAACATTACTTAGTTATGTTACATCACCTTAACCACAGCAAGTGTCAGTTTTCAGTGTTACTAGTTGAGATTTGAGCTGTTTTTTACCTATGTATGGTACATGATTAATTAAGAATGTTTTTAAAGCTAAACTATTTAGTTATTCTAATACAGTACTGTACTGTATTTGTTTACAATCATCAAGTGACTGATCCTTGCACTTTAGATTCCATACCATGTAGCCAAATAAACCATGACATTGACTTTGAACTACACTGTTTAAATCTGTCTTCAATCTGTCCTTATCCCAGCTCCTAGTCTGTCCTCATAGCCTTTCCAAGTGCTACCTGTATACCAATGGCCATACTAGCCTAGTGCTTTATCTTGATAATTATTTTACCGTGTTAAATAATATATAATTACAGTATGTCGAATACATTGGGGATTTTGTCCTACAGAAAACATGTGCCTATAAAGGTCAAGTCAGTATGTTTAACAATTAGTGTAATTAAATCCTGGTTCTGCCTCAAAACAGTTGTAAAATTCTGTCAAACATTGCCTTATAGAACCAATTTTGAGTCTGTGCCTTGATAATGTAAAGGAACTTCAGTATGTGATCGGTTGATAACAAAGTTGTCAGCAGCCCTTTGGTTCTATTGCTAGATTCAATAATTATATATAGTAATGGTTAAATTTAACATGTCTTTGGGGAACCAAGGAGAACTATTGTGGCAAATGCTTTCATAATTTATGCTAACTGTATGTACTACAACAGTTAATATTACTTACAAAAAGTAATGTGAGAAGTTAGTTTTGTAGTGTACTTTCAGATTCACTGTCAGGCTCACCTAACCCAACCATTAAGTGATGTTGCTTATACAGGTAAACCTCATTTAATGTTAGGATTAGTTCCTGAAAGTTTGCTCCTTCAACTGAAATGATGTCAAGTGAACCAAAACTTCTAATTTAGTTTATTATATTGTTATTTTCAATAAACAAGTTCTGGTCTTTGTATAAATGCAGTGTTCATAGGCACTATTCAAGTTAGACCTTATACACAGTATTGTGTTTTCTATAAGTACCAATGGTTTTCCACACAATTTTTTGTATCCTGTGTTGGGGAACATAAGAAAACGACTGCCTGTCTGATGCCATAGGCTTTTAATTTATTTTGGCTCGTGACCTAAATATGAAATAACTGTGGAGCAAAGTTAAACTAGATTCATCTGTACTAGTATTTTCTTTTAATTATTATCATTTATTTCCATGCTTTACTCACTTCTCAAATTGATTAAACATTTGGTTAGACAAGAAATTGAGTATGTTAAGGATATACTCTCCGACGGGATGATGAACTAGCACTAGGGCATGTATGGTATGCAGGGATATTTGGATGTGTTTGATAATAGGAGTACAGTGCTGGGATGTGTTTAGTAATTGAAGTTCTAGGTTAGTAACAGAAGTAGTAAGATGAATTTAGTAATGGCAGTATTAGGATGAGTTTAGTAATTGAAGTGCTGTACTAGGTTGTGTGTAGTAATAGAATTACAGTACTGTATTAAGATGTGCATAGTGACAAATACTAGAATGTTTAGTAATAGAATACTAGTTTGTGTTTAGTAATAGAATACTAGTTTGTGTTTAGTAATAGAATACTAGTTTGTGTTTAGTAATAGATACTGTACTATGTTGTGAGTAGTAATAGAATTATTAGTATGTATTTAGTAATAGAAGAACTGTACAGTACCATTTGGTTAGTTTCAAGATTTTACTTATGAAGCATTGCCAAGAGGCTTCCCATTTCCTTACCACCTTCAGTAAGATTAATTTGATAACATATCCAAGCTTTTCTCATTACAATTAACCTCTCCACTGCAGATATCTCAGAGGGCAGTGGTCCTCTCCCTGTGTCTGTAAACCCCCAAAAAAGTATCTTCCAATACATATCCAATTACATGGAGAACTACAAAGCCATTCCAATTATGAGTATGCTTATTTGGTAATCATAAAGAAAGTGGGTACAATAGGAGGCCGTTAGTATGTAGCGCATGATGGAGTCTTGGTGGGCATTCATATTTGTGTGCTGTATAATACGTTTCCTACACTAAATACAATATATATGGTCAGTGCTCTCTAAATATTAATGAACTGACAGACAATTGTTTCAACATATGCTTCTGCATTACACCGCAACTTTTATCATTAATTTGTTTTTCCAGCTACAGATTATCATACAGCTACTGTATGTTATGATGACTTAAATTGTCTACAGCCACCAGAAACTGGCCTTCAAGTCCTCAATAATCATACTTAATGCCATTTCAGCCACTTGCTCTGTACACCACCAACAATTAGTCCCAGGTACATTGGGACTGACTGTTGGTACACTTTGTAAATCATTGGTAAACAGTATCATCCAAATCCTCATACTTAAAAGCTTGTGCTTTTGTTGCTTCTTGTTCCACCTCTGCTCTCCTTTTTATTCACAAACTATATGATCTAGTGCCTTAGATTTCTTGTCAGAAATAATACTGTTACCAATGCCATGCTCTGCTAGCTGCTTTCACCCATAGCCACTAACACATTTTTCTACTAACTGTGCCTTATTATCCATATTAAGAAAGTTCCTCCTATCCCCGTCTAGTGTATCCATACTACTCTTGCTCCAACACATGGCTTCAACTGAGAATAATGGTACAATATTTCAGAATAAAAGCCAGTGAAAATGCTTGAGTAACAAGTGGTAAGACTGGACTCATACACAAGGAAAACATACGGTAGGCACATGTGCCCAACAACAGGTCTAGATGTCTCGAAAAAGACATTACACAAACTCATTTGTACTGTACCATTTATAGAATAGTACAAGCTTAGCAAAATGTTTCTAAAATATAAATGCATTATTTTGACTCACTTAATGACTAACCCCACACCAGATTATGAGACAACTCATCTTCTGGTGTGTGGTGGTGCTTCTTCATATCTTCAGCCACGTTATTGTTACTCATCGTCTGCATTACAGTACTGTATTTTTATTAATATTTAACTAGAAAACCAAGATTAGCAAAATTAAGAAAACTATTTTGATTGAAATTACATGATAACCAATAATCTGACTTTCACCACATTCCTCTCCAGAATTTGGATTTCAGTAAGAAATTCAAATTTCAGAGAAAATCTAGTAGAGGGGTGTAATTTGTTATGTGAACATTTGAATTTTGAAGGATGCAGTGTACAGTCTTGTACCAGAATTACTCTCCAACAAGAAGTTGATCAACCATTCCAATCTGGGCTCGCGACGTTGAGTTTCTGGTTGTCCTCTAGTAGTCCTGGTGCTATATTATGCTTTGTGGCTCTGCCTCCAATACCCATTCCACTACACTTGCCTTGACTTTTGTTGATATGATTTTCCCAGCTTATACAAGCCACATTGTCAGGAAGCGATTCTCATTGATGATGATATTCGTGAAAATATGTACACAGTAATATCCTTGTCTTTGAACTACCAAAGGTTAAAAGGCTTGTGGGATGTCGATTTATATGCATTATCCATGATGGTTTGGCAGTATGATCACTGAGAGAAAATTGTATTTCTGAGAGGACTCCCATGGTGGCTTTTCATTACTGTACTTGCTTCCATGCAAGCTTCACCCAGTTAAATTTGAGAGGCATATTTAAGCCTACAAAGGCCATAACCTGACCCCCCCTGTAAAGAGGTGCATGGAGTGGGGGATTGTAGATCATGCTAACCAAGAAAAAGCCACCAGGAAAGTGGGTGATTCAAAACAAAGTAAACAAAGCATAGAAAACAGAACAAGGAAGGCCCGAGATTCACAACCCACTCGGTGGGGAAACAAGTCTTGTGTTCATCCTGCGCACCTTCCTTGATCTACCAACCTTGAAACTTTTGTCATATCACGTTTGATGTTACATTGCTCTTCCCACCCCAGTGCCCTTTGGGTCTGGGTTTTCAGATAAGTGCTGGCCATTTTAGACACTGTCCTACAGCGGCCATTTGCTTGTGTACTGTACTTGTTTTGCATTTGTTTCATGATGTGTGTATATTTGTGCTTCACTTCTTGTGTGGATTCTGCCTCAAACTGCTTGTACCTAGAGTTCTCGTCTCTAGGTGTTCACCGTGCCCCATAAAGAGTTTCATTCTCTGGGGGCTGTTTGGGTGGCTGTCTCTGAGATGGCTTCCTGTTGGAAGGTATCTCACCTTTGGCAGTGTACAGATCTTTGACCCTTCAGTAAGGTCTTGTGAATGGGGGCATCCTGATTTTCATATAAGTGCCACACAGGTTGCATGAGGAAGGTCATCATAGCTCCTCTGAGAAAGGGTTGTATTTGATTAATGGGAATGATGTGTTATGTCCCCCCTCCAGTATTTCAGATGGATTCCACAGTGGCTTCCTTCACCCAATCCCCATTGTTGTGCATTTAGGGTTTGAGTAGAAGTCCCAAATTCTCTTTCACCCTCAGTGGCAAGTTCTGCTCCTTTCCTTTTTTTTTTTTTTAATTTCTCCTTCAAAATCAGGACTTTGGCTCTTTGATGGACATGTCTCCTTTTGAATTTGGGTTGAGTGCTGCTTATTAGGTGCAATATTAGATTCCTGATTAATTCTGGCTTGCGTTTTTTTTTCTCTTTCTCTTTCCCTTGGATTTCTGGGCTTGCTGTCATCCCTGGAAACACAAACCGAAACTGTCTCTATTTTCCGCTTGTTACAACTTGTAATAAAGTTGTTACATCTTGGCTTAACGTGTTTATGACATATTAGAACGTTGTTACAACTTGCTATATTGGTTGTTATAACTGGTTAGGTGTTAAAACTTGTTCGAACGTTGTACCAACGTCGTAGTTTCGGTGTGTGTTTGTCGGGATGGACGATCATAGGGACTCGTATACACTAGGCTGCAGTTTTGTGTGTTTGGGCTGTAATGGATCTGTTCTCCAGTTCTCCTGTCAGGTCTGTGGCAGCTTGGATGCCTTACCTTGTATGCAAGCAGTTATGTAGCCTTGTTACCTGTAGTTAGGACATCAGAGGCACTTCGCAAGTTGGCTGCTGCTCTCCTTCAGGAAGCAGTGGCAGGTGTCTATTCTGCTCATCTGTTTTGCCAGCGGGCTGTGCCTTAGATTCTGCTAGGTCCTTGTCCCATTTATCTTGCTCTTTTTTTTCTTTTTTTTTGAGGATGCTGGGTTTTCAGTACTTTCAGTACAGCAGTGGTGCATTGCTGTATTAAGATACGTGCCCATTGTGCATTGCTGTATTGGCACATGGTGCACTGCTGTATTTAGATATAGGTCCATGGTGCACTGCTGTATTTAGATACGGGCCCATGTTGCATTGCTGTATTTAGATATAGGTCCATGGTGCACTGCTGTATTTAGATATAGTTCCATGGTGTACTGCTGTATTTAGATATAGTTCCATGGTGTACTGCTGTATTTAGATATAGTTCCATGGTGTACTGCTGTATTTAGATATAGTTCCATGGTGCACTACTGTATTTAGATACATGCCCATGGTGCACTGTTGTATTTAGATACAGGTCCTTTGTGCACTGCTGTATTTAGATACATGCTCATGGTGCAGTGTTCTATTTAGATACAAGTAAATGATACACTGCTGTATTTTGATGTAGGCCAATAGTGCACTGCTGTATTTTGATGTAGGCCAATAGTACACTGCTGTATTTAAATACAGGCCCATGGTGCAGTGCTCTATTTAGATACAAGTAAATGGTGCACTGCTGTATTTAGATACATGCACTGGTATATTTAGATAGGTGGTCATATTTGACATGGCCTTGTATACATCAGTAGTCTTTTGTAGCACAATTGGTTCAAGCACTGGACCAAAACAAGTCTCGAGTACTCGCAAAATTGACAACGTCAATAGAACCACGTGGTGGAGCGATGTCACGTGTACAGTACAATCAAATACAAAAATCAAGTAGAATAGAGCAGATGGTGGCTCTAGAATTGTTCCTAAACCATGCCTTTGTGTAGTTATTCCCACATACAAATAACGACAAGTATCTGGCGAGCGTGCATGGCATGCATGCATGTCGGGGGAATAATGCAGGTGGCAGCAGTGACGCCAAGGGTATTGGGAGCTGTCACTGCATGCATAGTTGGCACTCAGCGCTCTTTGTCAATGGCTTAATTATATTACGCTTGGTTTTCCTCGTTGTTTCCTTTTCTTACTCTATTTTAATTTTACTAACAAATTGCTTTGTTTCTAGTTCCTAAGTGTTCATTTTTTTTCTTATTTTCTCTTTTTTTTTGTTCATAGTTCAGCCGTTTTTATTTTTGCCTTTTTTCGTCATTATATATCTCCCATTTTTCTCTAATTTAGCTAGGCTATTACAGTTTGCATTTCGTGTTGTAAGAATCTCTTGAGAATTTCTGGTTGGCTATTTATAATTTTCTCCATCTGTCCGAGATCGGGTATTTCAACAGCTAACAATTGCAATATCAATGCCATACGTAGCAGAGGTCTGGCTAATCTTAGGAGAATGTCAGTCGAGGCCAGACGCTTAGGGTTAGCCTCGCCCAGCTTTGTAGAGGGAATGGTCTGGTGTATGGGATGTAGAGGTGGCTTCAACAGTTACTTTCAATCCATTCCACTTGTTGACGACCCTGTACTGAGTACGAGAATTTTACATTTCTTCACTTGCTTACACTTTCAGCTTCTGTTTATATCGTCTCGGCCTACTACAACGCACTTTTAAAGTGCGTTGAAATAACGTTGTACGGTCGAAAGTCAATTCGCACAATTTTTGATAAGCCAGCTTAAACATTATAAGTAAAATCTCTTAAACTACAGTTAATTAAATTTGTAAACCAAGCGTAGTTACATGGCCTAGTTGTTCCTAAGTGGAACAGTATAGTGTGTGTGCACGTTAATTCTGTTTCTGAAGTGTGTTTGGATCAGTTATTGATGTGTGATGACAAATTCAGATCTTGTAATTTCTGTTTCTTATATAAATAGCGCGAGAGTATCATTCAGCCCGTCCTCCTAAGGTTTCCCAACGTCAAGAAATCGTCGTCCTAACATGCCCCTTATCCTAACCTACCAGAGGACCCAAAACGGAATAACATTCAATTTCGCGAGCCGCTACCTTTTTCTAGTACGACCATTTTGGGCCTTGGGTAGAGTATACGTCAAAATGCGACGCTCTATTAGGTCACGTTGATACTTTTGCAATGTACCCCCGCGCCCATACTTGTCACCTGCACCACACATCTTCCTCAGTGTGAGACAAATATGTCTGGTAAAGCGCGGGCACCCTGGCGGGTCGTGCGGGAAGTGACGACTAACAGGTCAAAAGAGAGAGGCGCAGGCAAAAGCAAGAGACGAGCACATTATATTCAGTTCAAAATCCAGATGGAGAAAATCCTCAGGAACAATAGGGAACTTTTGACAAGCCACGGTCTTGCTGTTCTCGTCGAGGCCATTAGAGATATGGTGGTCCTCGGGTAAAATGAATGACATACAGACAATTCGAAAGAATCAAATAAGTGCGGATAGGCAAAAATACATGAGTGCAAACAAGCATACACAGACACAAACCGTCTGTGTTGACAGGGGCCGGTGGCTGACTGGACAGCACGCTGGACGCATGATCCTGTGGTCCCGGGTTCGATTCCCAGCGCCGGCTAGAAACAATGGGCAGAGTTTCTTTCACCCTGATGCCCGTCCAACCACTTGTGCTGGACGGTAGAGCGACGGTCTCGCTTCGTACAGGTCGGCGTTCAATCCCCGACCAACCAAGTGGTTGGGCACCATTCCCTTTCCTCCGTCCGATCCCAAATCCTTATCCTGACCCCCTCCCAGTCTCATATAGTCGTGATGGCTTGGCGCTTTCCTGATAGTTCCCTTCCCTTTACCCTGATGCCCCTGTTACCTAGCAGTAAATAGGTACCTGGGAGTTAGTCAGCTGTCACGGGCTGCTTTCTGGGGGTGTGGAGGGAAAAAATAGTAGTTAGCAAACAGTTAATGACAGTTGAGAGGCGGGTCGAAAGAGCAGAGCTCAACCTCCGCAAGCACAACTAGGTGAATACAAACATAATAGATATAAGAGCAGAAGTAGTCCCAGGTTTAGTTTGACTCTGACGAAGTTAGATCCGTGTTGTAACACAAGCTGTGCTTACACACCTGTCTCTAAATCCCCTGACGATGCAAAACTGGGCACGAAGTTAAATGTTTAAAAATAAAGTATTGTAGTAGTAGAACAGCTGCAGCAGTTGTAGTAAAAGGGCTGCATCACTAGTATCGAAAACCTGCATCAGTAGTAGTAGAACATCAGCAGTAGAGTAGTTGCAGGAGTAGAAGAGCTGCAGGAGCAACGTAGTAGTACAATGGCTTCAGCAGTAGTAGCAAGACAACTGCAGCAATGGTTGTAGAAGAGATGTGCAGCAGTTGTAGAATCAGAAGCAGGATAAACACTGTAGGATAATGCAGGTTAAATGTAAGAAAAAAATTAAAGAACAGATATCAATAAATCTGAGGAATGAGATAATTTGAAGTTTAAAATGAAAAGGTCGAATAAAGTTTAGAAATGTGTCGGAGCAACAGCATACATAAAGAAAGCCATGCATAACACAGACATTTGATAATGAGGTTTCATATATAATATAACGCCGCCATTATTATGGGATGAAACACAAGTGCAGTACTTTTATATAAAATGTCGTTTCCTGTAATTTTGTTGCTGGTTCTGTTGCCGTAATGTTTCTGCTCCTGTTGTTGTTGTTGTTTCTAGGTTTGCCATCATGTTATAAACAAAATAATTGATAAGACCACGAGGAAAATAAGATATATACATAACATTATCTTCTAGAGGAAATTATCCCTAATAATTGGGATAAATCTATGGGAAATTATCCCATAGATCTGTTCCACAGATCTATGGCTTCTGTGGTAAATTTTAGGTAAAATACATATATATGTCCCGAAAAATAAAACTCTCCAATCGATCCCTTGATTCATCAGCTGACTAGGAGGCGAGGGGCGGAGTTGCTAGATTTGACGAGATTTGTCAATTATTTATCTTTAGAAATTGGTAATGCCATTTATGTACTGGTTGCAGAGCTTGTTATATAATAATGATATGTCTTTTTCTGCTTTTGTGGGGAGTTATGTTTTATTCGTCATTTGAATTTACAAGAAACGGCATAAAATGAAGATAAGTGGCAGCGTGTAGTTTCATTGACTGTTGCCGACCATCAATCCTCTTCATACTTTTTTATCTTTTAATATATACTTTAATATAACGTCCAGCGAGCACATACACTGTGGAACACCAGCCGCAACTAATAGCAAGTGTTCTTTTTTATTTCAGTGTGCACATATGTACCATCTTACCTATTTCTATAAATAGCCGTAATCTAACGAATATTGTCACTCTTAATGGCATTATTTATTACGAGAGCAAAATTACGTTTTCTTTTCTTTAGCTCTTAATAAACGTTTAACATAAATGCTTCTTTAATTTCACAAGTGACAGTATGCACATTCCTTGTATAAGGAAATACCACATGAACAAAGAAATTTCTTTCATACCATATGTGACACTTTCCACACGTATGTAGTGCATCTTTAAATTAATTAGTAGTGTCGAATATCGTTGACCCAGCTGTGCAAACTGTGCGTTGGTGTTATTGATAAAGATGGTGCAATAGTTGTGTGTGAAGTTGGTCTGGTGTGTATAGCAGGTCTGTGGGGAGATGTGGCACCGCCGCTCTGTCATGAACCAGTCACGGTGGGGGGAGTAAATGTGGCACCACCGCGTCGCCTCCCACTTGCGCGCGCTAAACGTTTAGCTCAGCAGCCGCCTTCAAGTCACACATCCCTGGCGCACATTGAACTCCAGGCCCGCCAACCTCTCCGAACCCCCTCCCCCCCCCCCCCACACACACATTCACAAGTACTCACAAGTATTTTTGCAGATTTTTCGATGAAATAGAATTGCCGGCATCGCCAAGATGCGTACCCTGAGAGCGCCACAAACCAAACAGGTTGACCGACAAAGACATTTTATATAGTTGTAAGATGGATTCTGCTCTCCAAGTCTTGACACTCGCGCCCATATATGAGAGGAGGAATGTTGCCCCACGCAACTGCACCAAGCCTTGGCGTGATTATTGCATGCGCCCACTCACTCTGTGTCAAGAGCTCAAGGAGAAAACTACCATGAATGAATGATCATAGCGTAAAAGCAATAAAAAAAATGAGGGGCCTAGTATGTATGTATGTATGTACCAAGTCTTGAACTAAGACGGATCTCCTAAGAGGCCTCTGTAAGCTCTCATAACTGAGACGGTCTCCTAAGAGGCCTCTATATATAGTGTGAATTTTGGGTTCAGGTCCTGAGCCCATTATGTGCCTGTAGCTTCATGACACATACACCATGGGTAAATGTTATTGTAAAACTGCCCCCCCCCTCTCCAAGTTCCCCCCCCCCCCTGGTGTATACGGTAAATAGCAGCTTTATATTAAAGCACATGACTATGTGAATAAAATATTTTCTGTAACATGTTTCTAAGAGCAGAGCGCCAAGGTAATAGAAAGTGTTCTCCGCTCTCTCCCAAGACCCATTTCTGGCGGGCACCTACCACCTATGGACGCACGCATCCACACACACACACACACACACACACACACACACACACACCAGATACCTGACGGCTGAGTGGATAGGGCTCGGGATTCGTAGTCATAAGGGATCGGGTTCGATCCCCGGCGGAGGCAGAAACAAATGCGCAGTTTCTTTCACTCTGATGCACCTGTTCACCCTAACAGTAAATAGGTACCTGGGAGTTAGACAGCTGCTACGGACTGCTTCCTGTGTGTGTGTGTGTGTCTGAAAAAAATCAGTTGATTGACAGTTGAGCGGGCCCACAGAGCCAGAGCTCAACCCCCGCAAGCACAACTAGGTGAGTAAATACACACATGAACAAGTGAGGCCAGATACAGGTATCATTTGGGAGATGAAATTCCTGAATTCATGGAGGCACTAGGGGACACAGGTGGAAATGGAGTGCCCAAGTGAGTCATAGAGATATTATACATTTTTTTAGTGTCAGAGTAGTTGACAAATGGAATGCTTTAGGAAGTGATGTGGTGGCAGACTCTATACACAGTTTCAAGTAGATATGATAGAGCCCAATAGGAACCAATAGTTGAACCAAAGAGCCAGAGCTCAACCCCCGCAAGCACAAACTAGGTGAGTACCTACTTTAATACCGTGCTGTACAGCCATCCTGGCTGAGCGCATTGTTTTCATGTATCAGCTTTTCGTCAAAGATACATTTGATTAAGAGATTACATATTTGCGTTTAGCTGCATCAACAAAAATAAATATTAACGTTTGAGTAGCCTATCAGTTGCTTCTCGTGTTCAAGCTCACATATCCCCATGTACCTGTGCCTTAAGATTCGATTTATGTCTGTTCTCGCATATATCATCTACAGTGCTCTAAAAGCTTCTTCCTAGGCTCCTTAATATTATTGTTATGTTTGCCACTTTCGAGTTTTGATGTTTCAGATTGTCGTTTCGCGTTCACTTCATATTGTTCCATGGGTCTTCTTACTCCTTCCCTAATTCTTGGGTTGAATTCTAATAGTAACTTCTACGACCTTCATATCAGGAAGAGTGTAAAGTAGGTCCTATTACTGACGTTTGGGGTCCTCAATTTGTGATCTCCCTCCACCAATCAGAGCTGTACTCTTTTTTTCTAAAGACATGATTCACTAATCTTCTCTTGTACTTTGCAAGAAATGCAATCGTGATGGGTAGAAAAGATGGTGAAAGAAGGTGGGAAAGGGTGGTTGTTATTTAAGGAAGATGGTTACAGTGATAATAGTCGTGTGTAGTGTAGATGGTTGCAGGTTACGATAAATGAAGATGGTTGCTGTGATGATAGTTGTGCAGTAGTTCAGATAGGAAGATAGTTAGTGACAATGATCGTTTGTAATGAAGTTGGATATAATGCTGATGATGGTTGTGTAGTAAAGATGGTTACATTGATAAGGATAGTATACAAGACAGTGAAGATGAGGAAGAAGTAAGGAGGTGGAAGAGAGGAGAGGGGGGGATTGAGCGTAGCGGCAGCACCAAAACATTGAACCCAAGGTTGGGGGGGTTCGGACCCCATCAACTATCTTCACTTGCCTCCGATTCCCTCAACACCATTTCTTTCTCCACAATTCTTTAGTTCATCCCATACTGAGGTATGCACAAATTCAAGTGTTTAAACTACTGAATTAAACAGGTTAATGATGAAGACGGATCAACTTACACCAAGGTGATGATAGTATGTTGTTTGGGAGATCAAGGTGAGCAATGCAAAGAAACGGAGGCAAGACATCCTGCAGTCTCTCCCTTCCTTGCACGTGTATGTGTTCCTTGTTGAACTCTCTTCTATTTGCTTGCTGTTCTACCTACTTAATCATTCACAGAAGTTTAAACATGAGTTTTCCCATAACAAAAAGTTACTCAATAATAACCTCGAACACAACCAATAGTTTAGAGCAAGTCTGAGTTTTCGCATAACACGAATTGCGCAGAATATTTTCAAGTGAAATGCTTTCACATCATCTTCTCCGTTACGAGACACAGGCGTGGGTTCATGCCAGGTCGTGTCAGATAAATTTGTCTGTAGATGTAAGCAATTTATTAATCAAAATATAAAATCGACGTGGGTTATATCATTTACCTGACTTAGGAACACTGCAGGTGGGTGCACGGAGGTCAGGGTGGCAGTCATACACATATGGTGATCTTTCTCGGGAGGAAATGTGAGGATAAAGCGCCATCCATTATGATTATATAGCACTGGGATGGGATCTGGATAAGGATTTGGGATGGGACGGGGGGGGGGGGGGAAGGAATGGTCGGGGATTGAATGCCGACCTGCATGAAGCGAGACCATCGCTCTACCATCCAGCACGAGTGGTTGAATGGATGGGAGTTATTTCGTGTGGCCGAACATGACTGAGTCTTCAAACCTATATGTTTCGGTTTGAGATACATATTTTTATGTATCTCAAGTTTCTACTGTATCTTATCCGAGACCAATCTAGGATTTATGAGCTAGTCGACCGAACTTTATGAGCTAGGGAGCCGGTCGGCCGAGCGGACAGCACGCTGGACTTGTGATCCTGTGGTCCTGGGTTCCATCCCAGGCGCCGGCGAGAAACAATGGGCAGAGTTTCTTTCACCCTATGCCCCTGTTACCTAGCAGTAAAATAGGTACCTGGGTGTTAGTCAGCTGTCACGGGCTGCTTCCTGGGGGAGGAGGCCTGGTCGAGGACCGGGCCGCAGGGACACTGAAAAGCCCCGAATCATCTCAAGATAACCTCAAGATAGTTCGTGTTTGACGTTTAGCCTTCGATGTTTTAAAGTACAAGTTTAAGTATACACGTTTGAACCTAAGCTATATATATATATTTCACAGTGGGATATTTCGAGCCTTGACGTTTCGGCCTGCCACCTTTGACATCGCTCATCTTATATCCCTGTTTCTCTTCTACTTATGGTGCCTAATTCCTGCCCCATTAGAGTGGGAAACGAGATAATGGTGAATGATCTTTCAAAAACCTCGTTTTAACCTAACACAACCTAATCAAAGTGTATTTTAACGAAGCAGTAAACACTAAGAATTGTAGTTTACAGCCATTTTTCCTTCAGCAGCCTATATTTTAATAAGCTTCAACAAAGCATTGGGACCTACTTACTACTAGGTGAACAGGTGCATTAGGTGATAGGAAATGTGCTCGACCTGTTCCGCCTGGGATTCAAACCCGGAATTCTCGAGTGTGAATCGAGAACGATGACGAGCTGACTTGCGACACTTAACATAATCTTCCGGCTTGGTGGTTTCTTTTGATAATTACTTTCTGTATTCACTAATAATTCAGCGAAAAGCGATGTTCTTTGTAGGAGGACAGGCTGAAAATCAGAGGTGCAATAGGTATGCAATCCTATCAACATCAAGGGGCCAAGACTTCATCACTCTAAACATATGTAAGGCGTAAGTCGACCTCTCACGGTGTGTGCTAAAAACACTTGCATGGAATATTTGATGAACTGGACTGTAATTCATACGTCAGATTGCGAGCGGTTACACAGCCTGGCTGACCAGAACACCAACTAGGCCTGGCCAGAGACCGAGCCGCGAGGACATTGATCCCCGGAACCATCACAAGGTAGACACACAACGTAGGGCCTGTCTCCGTAGCTCCTGTAGTACAATAGTCTACGTCCTCGACTCGCACTCTAGGATCCAGAGTTTGATCCCTGGGATGGGACAGAAATGGTTGGGCATGTTTCCTTTCACCTGATGCCTCTCTTCGCCTAGCAGTACATAGGTAACTGGGGGGCCTTTTGACAAGTCGCTGGCTTCCTGCCCCCCCCCCTCGAGGCCACTAAAGATGGCGGCCCGCAGGTAAATATACACATGTGAACCCGTCCTCAGGCCAGGCTGTGGCCGACCCCCAAAGATGCATTTATCAAAATTTAACTTATTGTTTATTAAAATCGGCATTTTCTGAAATATAGTTAGGCATAGACCATTCTGGGTGTTTGTGATCCATCGTCCATCTGGATCCATCTCATTCATCCCAATGGATTCTGATCCATTGGGATGGATCAGAAGCCAGGGCAGAAAAAATAACGCGATTAATTCGGAACATGAATGGTCGAAACTGTCCTTCTATATGAAAACATTGTACGAGCGTGAGGCGTGGAGCGCCAAGGGCTAGGAGGGCGAGGGTGTGGGAGCTGGGCGGCTGGCTAGGAGCATCTGGTGATGCAGGTTACCTAGCAACCCGCGCCACCCAGCCGCCGCCATCCTCCGCCCCGCCCTGGCCATGCTGCCAAACCTATACCATCTCACACGGTCACCATCACCTCATTTACTCTCTCTCTCTCTACTAGGTAAATACACACACAGTACTAGGTGAGTACACAAATACTCTCTCTCTCTCTCTCTTTCTCTCTCTCTCTCTCTCTCCTCTCTCTCTCTCTCTCTCTCTCTCTCTCTCTCTCCTCTCTCTTCTCTCATCTCTCTCTCTCTCTCTCTCTCTCATCTCTCCTCCTCTCCTCT
>WNGS01167840.1:7330730-7368770 GCA_020271785.1 Procambarus virginalis | reverse complement strand
ACTTAGGCTGCGAGAGTGGGATACTGGCTGCGACACCTGTTCGGAAGGCAGAATAGGTAGGATTGAATAAGTCCCAGGCATAGCTGAGCGGGCTGCGTCGAGAGAGTGGTAGGCACGGCACGGCCAGTGCCAATAATAATTATATATAAGATCATTTATATAAGTATGTTACATAAATTAAATTTAATAAGATGATGGTGATGATGATGGTGATGTTGAAGCACAGTTCAGCCAGTGGACTGCAGGTGGCTCCGAAGACTGCCAGAGTGCAGTGAAGTCCATATCGCTATGCCGCGGGGAGATACTAAGGCACGCCAACAATCCAAGGTAAGAGGGTGTTAAGTGGAATCGAACTGCGGAACCACTTACGCTCAATAAGACGTATGAGAACTGTAACAAATTTATTATTAAAAGGAGAGAAAATGCGTTAGGGGCGTGCTCAGCTTGGGACACCACCAGCTGGGCCATCAGCTGCTGGATCGTTGGCTGGGACCACCTCAGCCGTAACAACAGCAGCCGCGCTTGGCCCCCAGGGGCCTGCTCAGGTGGAACACCAGCGGCTTGGCCATCGACTGCTGGATCCTCGGCTGGTACCTTATCGGCCGGAACAGCAGCAGCTGTGCCTGGCCCCCATGGGCATGCGCAGCTTGGGGCACCACCAGCTGGGCCATCGGCTGTGACCACCTCAGCTGGAACAACAGCAGCTGCGCTTGGCCCCCTGGCGTGCCCAGCTGGAACACCCCAGCTGTGCCATCAGCTGCCGGCTCATCGGCTGGTACCGCATCAGCCGGGACAACAGCAGCTGTACATGGCCCCAGGGGCAAGCTCAGCTGTAACACCACCAGCTGTGCCATCAGCTACTGGAACATCGGCTGGGACCACACCAGCCGGGACAACAGCAGCTGTGCTTGGCCCCCCAGGGCATGCCCAGCTGGAACACCACCAGCTGGGCCAGCAGCCACTGAAACATCGGGTGGTACCCCACCAGCGGGGACAACGGCAGCTGTGCCTGGCCCCCAGTGTAAGCGGGAAGTACTAAGGGACGCCAACAGGCCAAGGCAAGAGGGGGGTAAGTGGCATGGAACTGCAGAACCACTTATGCTCGAAGACGAATGAGAACTGTAACAAAAATATTAGCAAGAATGGTTAGAAAATGCTTACTTCCCTTCTTCCCTCGTGAAGATCCTCGTTTGGGACACGCCATCTGCAGCCTCGGCAACTGGACCTTGCAGCTGCGCAAAAATCTTCAGCCAGGACATCCTGAACTGGTCCTGGCCCCCAGGGCATGCTCAGGTGAAACACCCTCAGCTGTGCCATCAGCTGCTGGATCATCGGCTGGGACCTCAGCAGCTGGCAAGGGCACGCTCCTCTGGAAGACTGCCAGCGGAGCCTGCGGCTGCTGGACCATCAGCTGGGACCACATCAGCTGGAACTACAGCAGCCGGGCTTGGCCCCCAGGGGCATGCTCAGCTGGAACACCGCCAGCTGTGTCGTCAGCTGCTGGATCATCGGCTGGGACCACCTCCGCCGGAACAACAGCAGCTGTGCTTGGCCGCCTGGGACATGCTCCGCTCGGAACGCCACCAGCTGTGGCATCAGTAGCTGGATCATCGGCTGGTACCACATCAGCCGGAACAACAGCAGCTGTGCTTGGTCCCCGGGGTCGTGCACAGCTGGGACACCACCAGGTGTGCCATTGGCATGCTGGATCATCGGCTGGGACCTCATCAGCCGGGACAACAGCAGCTGTGCTTGGCCCCCAGGGCATGCTCAGCTGGCACACCGCCAGCTGTGCCGTCACCTGCTGGAGCATCAGCTGGGACCACATCAGCCGGGCTGGTAATAAACACCACCAGGTGTGCCATCCGCATGCCGGATCATCGGCTGGGACCGCATCAGCCGGAACAGCAGCAGCTGTGCTTGGCCCCCAGGGCATGCTCAGCTGGCACACAGCCAGCTGTGCCGTCAGCTGCTGGATCATCAGCTGGGACCACATCAGCCGGGACTGGTAATAAACACCACCAGGTGTGCCATCCGCATGCCGGATCATCGGCTGGGACCTCATCAGCCGGAACAACAGCAGCTGTGCTTGGCCCCCAGGGCATGCTCGGCTGGCACACAGCCAGCTGTGCCGTCAGCTGCTGGATCATCGGCTGGGACCACATAAGCCGGGGCTGGTAATAAACACCACCAGGTGTGCCATCGGCATGCTGGATCATCGGCTGCATCAGTAGCTGGATCATCGGCTGGGCTGGGAAGTAAAGTAAGCAATAGGAAATAACAAATTTATATAGATGGGACGTAGAACAACAAACACAATAAAATTATAAAATTAAAGAAATAAATAATAAATAAATTATAACATGAAACTAATAATGGAAAAATAAAATTAATAATAGGACACCACCCGCTGTGCCCTCAGCTGCTGAACCATCGACTGTGACCACCTCCGCCGGAGCATCAGCAGCTGTGCTTGGCCCCCGGGGGCATGCTCAGCTGGAACACCGCCAGCTGTGCCGTCTGCTGGCGGTACCACATCAGCCGGAACTACAGCAGCTGTGCTTAGCCCCCAGGGGCATGCACCGCTGGAGCACCACCAGCTGTGCCCTCAGCTGCTAGACATCGGCTGGGACCACATCCGCCGGAACAACAGCGGCTGTGCTCGGCCCCCAGGGGCATGCTCAGCTTGGGACCCCACCAGCTGTGCCAACAGTTGCTGGCTCATCGGCTGGGGCCACATCAGCCGGAACAACAGCAGCTGTGCTCGACCCCCAGGGGCAGGCTCAGCTTGGCACTCCACCAGCTGTGCCATCAGTTGCTGGACCATCGGCTGGTGCCACATCAGCCGGAACAACAGCAGCTGTGCTTGTCCCCCAGGGGCATGCTCGGCATGCTCAGCCTTCGGCTGCTGGATCATTGGCGGGAACCACTTCCACCGGAACATCAGCAGCCGGGAAGGGCGCTGGGTACACGTCGGGCACCGGGGACAATCCCAACTACAACTGGGCGCCGCACACGCGGGCGTGGAGGGGAACACGGGCAGGACTGTACCTTAGGATAATGGAGATGGGCCGGCTGCTCCGGCATAAGTCTAATCTGAAAAATATATTTTTAAAAAAATTTTTCGAAATGAAAAGTTGGTGACGCCAAATAAAGACGACGAACCAAGCATCAGTTAGGTTAGGTTCGGTTAGGTTTGTTTTGGTGACCGGCTAGCTGCAGCTGTGCTCGGCCCCCAGGGGCATGCTCAGCTTGGCTCACCACCTGCTGTGCCAACAGTTGCTAGTTCATCGGCTGGCACCACATCAGCCGGAACAACAGCAGCTGTGCTTTGCCCCCAGGGGCTAGCTCAGCATGCCAGCCTTCGGCTGCTGGACCATCAGCGGGAACCACTTCCGCCGGAACATCAGCAGCCGGGACAGGCGCTGGGTACACGCCAGGCACCGGGGACAATCCCTACTACAACAGGGCACCGCGCACGCTGGTGTGGTGGATAACACGGGCAGGACTGTACCTTAGGATAATGGAGATGGGCCGGCTGCTCCGGCATAATTCTAATCTGGAAAATATATTATTATTAAAGAATTAGACAAAAATATAGAGCTGGCGACGCCAACTAAACATGACAAGCCAAGCGCCGGAAAGGTTAGGTTAGGTTAGGGTAGTTTAGGTTAGGTCAGCCCAACCTAACATATTCATCCAGTACCAACGTAATGCCAGGAAGCTCTCCGGCTTCCTCCGGCCCTCCGGCTGTGCTCAGCTGCTGGATCATCGGCTGGGACCGCATCAGCCGGAACAACAGCAGCTGTGCTTGGCCCCCAGGGGGCATGCTCAGCTGGCACACCACCGGCTGTGCCAACGACCGCTGGACCGTCGGCCGGGACTACATCAGCCTGAACATCGACGGCTGGGCTTGGCCCCCAGGGGCATGTTCAGCCGGCACACCGTCTGCTGGCCTATCAGCTGCTGGGTCATCGGCAGCGTATCCACGTCAGCCAAGACATCGGTAGCTGGGCCTGGCCCGAGCGCAGCCGTGGCCATTAGCCGCTGGACCCTTGGCAGGGACTACTGAAACGGGAAAAGTGAAAACACATAGCCAGACATAATGACTGCTTAAGAAATGAGCCCTTCATTGTGCATACCCCGACATTGTAATGGGTAACTAGCACTAGGCTCCTTCGCTATGTGCCATGACATTCTCCCTAGTTGCATCAAATGCTGCACTGGCGCACAGCTCAGAATGGATAAAGGCATATGAGTAATGTGGCCTTCCGTAACAAAAGAAATCTCCTGTTTTCTGTCCTAAGTTGTGGCTTGTTGAACTTGAAATCGTTGTTCCTTGTTTGTGATTGATTGATGAAGATGAAGCTACCTAAGAGGTGGCACGGGCATTAATAGCCCGTAAGTGGAAGCCTTTTTTGGAGTGAATGTGATCTTTGGTCGTAAAAGGATATATTGCGTGCAGTGCTCGCATTTAAATTGTCAGTCTGTGGCTGCTATCGCGGGGTGCTTGTTTGTGTTGCATCTGATCATAAATAATCATCATTGAGTTGCTTAACCTCTAATAGCCCAAATTAGCCCAACTTGCTTTTAAATTAGCCCAAAAAGTAGCAAGTAGCGATCGAAATTAAAAATTTGGGAGCGCGGGGCTCTCAAAAGTAGCCCAATCTAGCAACCGTTAATTATACTATGGTCTGTGCACTGTGGTCAAGATGGTGAATGATTCTTCTCGATTCTTAGAATCGTGTGTAGATATCGAGCGTGATATGTATATATGAGCGTGTAGATATGTGAGGTTACGCTGATTGATCAGTAGTTTCCTACTTAAGTTTCACTTAAGTAGTTTCACTTCCACTTAAGTATCTGCCTCTTGAAGATAGAGGTGACATTGGCATACTTCCAATCTCCGGGAAACTCCCTCGGCCCAGAGATTTTCTGAAACGGATTGTTTCAGTGGTAGACAGTTTATCGATTTTGGGTTGGATTCCATTCACATCTGGGGCTTTAGAAGTCTTTAATGTGAATGCTACACTGTATTCATCTATATAAGTGTTTTTCCCACACCTTGATCGAAACACAAGTGTGTATTAGTGGCTTAATTAGGTATTGTATGCATTAGTTCTATAAACCCAACATTATTTTTGTAACTCATCTTCTATGTATGTACTTTTACCTGAATAAACATTTGAATTTGAATAACCATCATATATATTGAAATACACCCCCTCCCCCCCCTGCATTTACAGCCCCGTTCTTATGCCAGGTAAGTTCACTACGGGCTCACCATAGCCCGTGCTGCCTGGCCCCACCACAGTGAAGCCTCCCACCATCCCCCACCACAGTGGACCACGCCACCTTCCACTACTCTCCAACAACATTGTCCTCCTCAGCTGCCCACTGCTACAGACGGAGATGAATTCTCAGATGCTGAGTAACCAGCTGGCCCAGCAGCAGGCCATGATGCAACAGAGTCAGCACGTCCAAATGTCTGCCATGGGTCAGTAGGGTGGGGGGGGGGGATATGTATAGGCGTATAGTGAATTGTTGCTGTATGGGGGTACTCTTCTCTTTTCCTCTTCCACATGCCTTTATTTTAGTTTATTACGGACCCCCCATACCTTTCCTTGCCACAATGAACCTCAGGATTAAATTAGTTTACTGTGTGCCCCATTATGTACACATAAGAGACATAACTGGCAAACCCCTTACAGTGTTCAAGAGAGAACTGGATAAGCACCTCCAAAGGATACCTGATCAACCAGGCTGTGACTCATACGTCAGGCTGTGAGCAGCCGCGTCCAACAGCCTGGTTGATCAGTCCAGCAACCAGGAGGCCTGGTCGATGACCGGGCCGCGGGGACGCTAAGCCCCGGAAGCACCTCAAGGTATACTCAAGGTATACCTCCTCTTTCCCCCCTTAACCTTACCTAACCCATCCCAACCCAATTGAGCCAAACCTAAGCTAATATGGGATGTGGTCAAACCGTACACAAGACAGTCTAACAATGTATTTTCCATTTATTAAAACAACCATTTATCGTTGGATCGCTAGGTTGGGTATGGTTGTGTTAGACTAGATTGGCTAAAGTTAGGAAGATTTAAAAATCTTGTAGGATTACTTAGTTCATTATGAACCCCATACACATCCCGTGGGAAGTGTCAAAATTATTAGTCACAGTGGGCATGGATATTGGGCTCTTAATATTTTAACTAGGCATAGCTATCTATAACTGTAAATTGATTGATGATGTGGATACAGGTTACTCTGTACCCAAGAAATTTCATCAGTAGATTTTAAAACCACCTACCCTAACTTGACCAAATCTAATCTAAGTCAACCTAATCCAAACCTAGCCTAACATAACATAACATAACCTAACCTAGCCAAATTTAACAACATTTGTGATTTTAATATAATTACAGAACACACCTTGTCGAAAGTGCTGTGTATGATTGGATCATACCACTCATACATTCTAATTATAGGTATGTGCTAATTATTAGTTTAGTTTATCTTGCTGCAATTTTCTTAACTAAACTAATATTGGAATACAATTCCACAGATCATTATGTGCTCCTCTAATTGTTCCACCACTACTCAAGGATGGGCACAGGTTATTTTTCTGTGTGAAATTTTTATTTGTTGCAATATTAATAGTATTTCTTAATTTTTTACTGTAATGAATGCTCTGCAAGAGTGGGTAACGTGCTCTGGTCAACGTAAGCCATGGCTATCCTCAATATTGCCTTCTCTAATAAGTACTCAGCCCGAAATGCTATGCATATTACTGGCTTTAGGTACTGTATTGTATGTACTAGCTCTATCTATAAATCCAACAATATGTTTGTAACTCTGCATCTATGTATGTACTTTTCCTGAATAAAATATTATTATTATTATACTATAATACACGCAGTCTCCGTGGTGTAGTGGTAAGACACTCGCCTGGCGTTCCGCGAGCGCTATGTCATGGGTTCGTATCCTGGCCGGGAAGGATTTACTGGGCGCAATTCCTTAACTGTAGCCTCTGTTTAACGCAACAGTAAAATGTGTACTTGGATGAAAAAACGATTCTTCGCGGCTGGGGATCGTATTCCAGGGAGCTGCCCGAAACGCTACGCGTACTAGTGGCTGTACAAGAATGTTACAACTCTTGTATATATCTCAAAAAAAAAAAAAAAAAAAAAAAAAGACATGCCGTACTATAAGTACAGCCCCACAGTTCAGTGTAGCGAGAAGTACACGTCTAACCATTATAATTTCCAAGGAGTGTATACTTTGCTCTGGCTACCAAGACCCACACCTCACTAATTAATTTCACTGAACCTCTATATAGATACACCAATCAATATGTAGTTTCTGGCTTAGCTCATCATCTGATTGGTCTGACCATAGGTTCATGTGACATCATCAGGAGTATGGAGATAGCATTCTTCTTAGCCCGCCTAAGTGAGGTCAAGACGACATGACCCGAGGTAGCTAGCCACCTTCTTGCCTCTGCCAGTACCAACCAAAATGGTAGCAATTCACCCATGCTATACAACAGATGAATAAGCATTCATCATCGTGTCACATAACCAGATGTCTTATATCTTATGCCATACTTTATCTGAATTGTAGATATGATTACAGTTCAGTACAGTACTTACACAGGGACACTCAACATGATGGTACTGTACTCCAACCTGAGATGATGATAATCATACTGCACATTGCACAGCAATCTGCAACTATTGGTGTGCAGGTTTGGCTGAGAAATTTCCACACTCTCGCAACAGTATTTGATGATGCTACAGTAATTTTCTCACAAAATCAAAAGTAATAATAATTTATCCCTGTACTGTATAATAAATGTGTTAATAAAATATTCATAAAAACATATCACAGTGGTTTATAGTAATAATAATAATGTTTATTCAGGAAAAAGTATATACATTCATACAAAATGAGTTACAAACAGAATGTTGGATTTCTAGATAAAGCTAGTATATACCGTGCTTAAAGCCACTAATACGCACAGCGTTTTGGGCAAGAAACGTAGGTAAACGTTATCTGTAATAGCAGTCTGTAATAGGAAACATCATCTGTAAGTACAGAGGTCCCAAATTAAATAAAGCCACTAATATTCAAAGCATTTCAGGAACGTTTTATACAGTCCTGTAATTTTTATCATGCGTGTAAAAGCATGCATATTTGGGTAGAAAAAATGTGACTTTGGAAGGTCACTGGAATATAAATACATTTTCTATGTGCAGTACCCTTAAGTATGATTGGTGCATGTCTGGTTTTACACAGGTTTTACAGGAATGTAACTGGCAAGCAAATCAAGGTCATTCTGTATATACATCTCCACTTTTCACTTGTTACTTGTTGGGGGATGGAGGAAACACCACTGGCTGCATGTCTTGTCACTTTAAGCATTGCTTTCCTAGTGCTGTTAATTATTATTTAAATATTTATAAGGTTAGCTAACATCATGTTTGTGTGTTGTATTTGTAGGACAACAAAACCTTCAGCAGCAACAGCAATCTCAAGAGCAACAACAGCAGCAGCAGCAACAGCAGCAGCAGCAGCAGCAACAACAGCAGCAGCAGCAGCAACAACAGCAGCAGCAACAACAACAGCAACAACAGCAACAGCAGCAGCAACAACAACAGCAACAACAACAGCATCAATCCAGTCAACAGCAAGAATACAAGTTGGACAACATAAGTCGGGTTAAAAGCCACTTTGGGCAGATGAAAGAAGCTCTCATGGTGAGGACCTATGCCAAGTTAAATGACTTATTATGTGATTTATATTTTATTTATTACCTGTTAAACTCATCTTGTTTAAATCAAATAGAATAACTCATGTAGAAAAACCAGACATTGTAACTATTACAAATTTCCACAAACTTGTCCACCCATGATCATTCTGTAAACTATTACCCTTGTTCACATAAATAAACAAATTAAGTTCAAATTAATTTATATATGGCAAAAATCATAAAACACAACCATTGATGATTTTTCTGAAGCTATCTATGGCAAGAAAAGATTGTTATAGCTTAGGAGTTAAACAACATGCACCACTTATTAAAAAACTTAGCATGCATAAAGAGCATGCATTCATGCATACTCTTTAGCATGCATTCCCAACTTGCTTCCCTTAGTTACCGATAGGTAAGCACCATTACTGGCATCACCACACTACCACCACCATCACTTATCAGCCTTTTCACCTGTACCTTACAGCACTGTGCTTATTACACTTGCCCAAACTCATTATATCTCGCGTATTCACGGCACTTGGCATACACATTATGACACTTCACAGTGCTTATTACACTTGCCCAAACTCATTATATCTCACGAATTCACGGCACTTGGCATACACATTATGACACTTCATATCCTGAGATACGTTAACCTGGGAATACATCTCTTGATTGCCAATGATCTAACATAAAAATAGAGGAACAACAGGAAGTCTGTTGATGCATGTATGGCAGCTCATATTTATAGCCAACCAAACTCATTTATTCATACTGTATGTCTACTCTTAGCTTGAAACAATTTAGTAATACCATGTCTGTTATGTTACCTGGTAAATTGTTCCATAAATGAAGTCTACAGTATTTCCCAAGTAGCATCTACCTGTGTCTTTTTCTGGATCTAAACTTTCCCAATTTGTATCCATTGTTTCACATACTACTGTATTTCGTTTTGATATATTTAACACACTAATATTACCTTTCAATCATTGGTATACATACTTTAAGACGACAACCCTTTGCTCTTCACCTCTGAACAATGTAAATGGAGCTTTCTTAATCTCTCATCTAAAGGAAGGTTTCTAATTCTAGGGTGTAAGTTTATCTTTCTCTACACATTCAAGTGAATTTATGTCCATTTTGTAGTATGGGGACCAAAGCTGAACCATTGGACCAAACAAGGGTAACATTAAGCTAAAGGATAATATAAGATGTCTTGGGAAATTATTTGGAGTAATGTGGGGATTGAACCAGCAACCTGGGCCAGGATTCAACTAACAGTTATACATCTGCATACTTACAGATTTGTTCATCTTTTCTCAATCTTTGGTGGCTTTGTTTACATTTGTTAAACAGTTTACAAGGATCGAAACTTCCCAATTGAATGTTATTAATGTTTTAAACAGCTTCAAAGTGCATTGGATCTCATAAACAGTTTAATAAAGGTAAACAAAGACACCAAAGATTGAGAAAAGATGTACAGGTTCGTAAGTACATACATAACTGCTTGATGAATCCAGGTTCTGGCTGCTGGTTAAAGCCTTGCATTGCTCCAAAGGGTTTTTGAATGAATAGATCAGGGCATCGTGATTTCATTGTGTATTAGATGCCTTATTATACATACTTCAAGAGGAAGAAAAGGATAGAAATGTTTCTAGAAATGAAGCCCAGTATATTGTTTGCCTTATTCTGTACATTTATACATTGATGATTGAGCTTAAGATTCTACTAATCATGATTGAAGCACAATATGAAAAACTTTGTTAAAGTTTAAATATATAGGTTGCAACTGCTAGAAATATGGGCAAGAAACGTAGGTAAATATTACACACAGAGATCACACTAACGTGATGCATCAAATGAACAAATCCACAAGGGCTGTGATGAGGATTCGAACCTGTGTCTGGGAGCATCCCAGACACTGCCTTAATTGACTGAGCTACGACAGGGTTAAAAGTGTTGAAACCGAAGTTCTGCTGAACTTACTGGATCCTGTAGCCTCTCCGAGGCACAAACCAGCCTATTGACATAGCTCGGGTGCAGTGGGGGGGGTTGTATAAAATCTTGGTTTGTGTCTCGGAGAGGCTATGGGATCCAGTAAGTTCAGTAGAACTTCGGTTTCAACTCTTTTTTTTTAACCCTGTCGTAGCTCAGTCGATTAAGGCAGTGTCTGGGATGCTTCCCGGACGCAAGTTCAAATCTTCGTCACAGCCCTTGTGGATTTGTTCATTTGATGCATCACGTTAGTGTGATCTCTGTGTGTAATGATGTAAGGGCGAAGAGGGAGAATGGCCTATTGACATGGTTGTTGTCACGGCCCTTGTGGATTTGTTCATTAGGTAAATATTATCTGTAATAGTAATCTGTAATAGGAAACATCATTTGTAGGTCTGTACAGAGGTCCAAGATTTAATTCAGTCACTAATACACAAAGCATTTCAGGCACGTTTTATACAGTCCTGTAATTTTTATCATGCGTGTACTAGCATGCATATTTGGGTAGAGAAAATGTGACTTTGGAAGGTCACTGGAATATAAATACATTTTCTATGTGCTTGTGGATTTGTTCACATGATGCATCACGTTAGTGTAATCTTAAGTATGATTGGTACCCACATGAGAACAAATGTGTTAAACATGAGCAGCCTTTAATGAAATCATGTTGTGAATTCTTTATGGGAGGGTTCCCTAGTAGCTCCATGAGCTAAACACTGGCCTTAGGAAGAAGCCTACTGAGATTTAGAACCAGAGTCTGGCTTGCTATGAGATGAGGAGAGCTTGGGGATAAGAGATTAGCCAAAAATATTCACCTTTCTGGAAATCTTTGTATTATTCTCAGATTGGGTGATGTTATTTAAGATGTTATCACCAGTTTCATTGATGTCCATTGTAATTAGGGTTGGCCCCAAAATGGATCCTTGTAGACTACACTCCAAACATTATTCCAGCCAGTTTTTACTCCATTTAGAATGGCTTTGCCCTTTGTATTTCAACCACTGTTTTAGCCATTCCATTATATTTATGTTAGTAAGAATTAAATTTTAATGTTTATTGTTGCTTGTAGTTAATACAGTAGAAAATTGGCATATTTATTTTTTATTAAATCAACAATTCCTTAACAATTCCACTTTTAAGCATTATAAAAGTGTCATATAATTTAAATGAGAGTATGGTCAGTTGGGAGAGAAACAGAATATGCTTGCATGATGCATGAGATTGTTCATATTAACACTAAAACTGGCATTTGTCCTGGTAACAGTAACATATTTCTGTTGACAGGAGACCCTCGGGTGTGCAGTGGCCAACCTCAGCGGCAACCACCAAGTTGACCTAGGAAACAGGTAATTGGGTAACCCTGATAGAGATGTCTTATGGTTTTCACATGAGAATGCTTTGTCATATATACTTGGAATCTACAACATAAATGTATAGTATGTATGTAAAATTATGCTTCATATTGAAATTGGTCATTGTAGCACAGTAACCTTTATATTTTGTATTACTACTACTTTTCTCAGTTTTCATATTATACTGTATCTCAAGAAGTCCGTATTAGCTTCATTCCCACAATCCTTCGCGTGTGATCACGAAACTCATCAGTCTATAGTTTGTAGTCATTTGTAACTCTTCAGTACTTCAGTAACTTGTAAATCTATTGTTAATATTACATTTTGTTTCCTTTAATATTGAGTGTTGTTTACAGGAATGCTGGTGAAATGCAACATGCTAAGTTTGAAGAAAGTATTGAGAAGTTTTATACACTCTGTGACCAAATGGAATTGAATCTTGTGAGTATTTTATCCCTTTTTGTTATGTTGTTAATTTTTAACTTGCACACTGTTATTACAGGCTCGCCTAAATTCTCTAAGATGTATTTGTCTTTTTCCCAAGTAATTAGATACAGTATCAAAATAATTTTTCTCCGTTAGTGGTGTGTATGTAATATTGGGGGGAATTCCTTATCATATTGAGTTGAAACTTTCAAAACTTATCGTCATACTTAGTTTCTGGAGCAGAGGTCTTGGGCTCTATCTATGTTCGTAGATAGGGCCCAGGAAAAAAATGAACTTGACTATGTTCAATTTTCTTCCCCTATACTTGCTCACTAGAAATGTATAGTTTCAGCAAAACTGTCTGGTTAGTATGTACAGTATATAAAATGTACTTTGACAATTCTTGTGTTTTGCTCACCCTTTCTTTGTTTATTTTCTTGTAAGTTCCAAGAGGCTTTGTTTTTTCTCGTGCAAGTGCATTCAGAACTGGGGGTCACATGCTGTATGTGAAAGGAGTCCTGTACCAGATCAAGAGATTGTTTTCCCTCTACATGTGATGTTAGATTCACCCAACCTATTGTCTCATGAATAAAGTCCCTAATTATAGCAGCTTGGGCTTCAGCCACTGTGTTTATTACATTATACAGATTTGTAACTTCCTCTGCTGTAGCTGTGTCTGCCCTGTAGCATACTTTCGCTGTCAGTTTGCTACTATTTCAAGCTTGTATATTGCACCGTACAGATTCTAAGGATCCTATGTTGTTTAGCTCTTCATTGCTGGTTATAGTCAGATTGTCTTTTATATAGAGTATCATACCACCACCACCTCTTGTTGTTCTGTCCTTCCTGAAAGGTGGGTAGTATCCTGGAAGATGGAATTCTCCTGCAATCAAGTCTTCTCGTCCTCATGTTTCGCTAAACTCGATTACTGTATACAGGTATTGGGATTTTCAGCATCAGTGTGTGTGTGTGTGCACAATGCATCAAATTTATTTACTGGGCATCTGGTATTAGTGTAGAAACAATTTACTCCTGACCTGTTGAGCCTGGCCTCGGGCCGGGCTTGGGGAGTAGAAGAACTCCCAGAACCCCATCAAGCAGGTATCATTGTTCTTATTAGCTGAAGGGTTGTTCCCTGTGTTCTGCACACGTTTATTCCATACATTATCCCTTTGGTTTTGTGCCTGCTTGTCATTAGAGATATATGTATAGGCGTAGTTCTGTCTTACTGTGTGAAGGACTTTATCCTCCCCTCTTATCTTGGTTACCTGCTCGCTTCGTATCTTTAGTTTCAAATTGATGTTTTGCTCTGCTTTTCTTAATTCTTTTTTTTTTTTTACTATGAGGTCTGGGGTAATGAATATGTTGTTATTCCCATGCAACCATCATAGGTTTTGTGATATTGTTTGTACTGCATTGTCTTTCTTTGCTCAAGATTTATAATGGTTATATATATCAAGTTTGCTTCAGGCCTACCTGCCCTCACTATCTGGGAAATGTTGATATCTTCCTCTTCACATGTCATCTGCATATTCTATAAAATATCTGCATCTAATATTCTGCAAGTTTCAAATAATGAGTTTATTTTTTCACTCGTGTCTCTCCAAAGCTTTTGAGTCCCTTTCACCTACAATTCCTGTGACCTCAGTGATTTCCCCGATTGTAGAATTACCCTCCGAATTCTCCTGGTTTACTGCAGGTACCATGGTCACAAACACCCTTTGTAGCATTTGTTCCACATCCTATAACTGCTTCAGATCTTTCTGGACATCTTGTAGTCCTTTTATTTTATTGTAACTTTATATGCACTGTGCTCCAAAACAAAATACTGTAGTGATTTTTGTGAATTTTGAAAGGGATGACGTATTTTAGCATCAACAGAACGTTTACTTTGGAAGTTCAGGGTGACTCATTTTAGCATTATTGGAATGCTAAAGTTATAAATTCAACATTAATTTCCAACAAAATCACTTTTTTTTTGGTTTCACACTCTTAGGGGACATAATCCTATTAAGCTTATCAAGGTTCCCCTGGACCTACACCACAGTGCAACCTATAACAGTTGCCTAACTCCCAGGTACCTATTTATTGCAAGTCGAAAAGAGGCATCAGGTTTAAGGAAATGTGTTCAAACATCTCATCCTGCAAGGTAATCAAACCTGGGACTATTTGAGTTGACTGTATTACATGCATTCTTTAGTGAAACAACACTACAATTAAACAATAATTAAGCAATCTCCAGCTCATTACCACCACCCCTTTTCCCTCACCTTTGATGTTAGTTGTTCAAGTACCAAATTAGGTACAGTATTCCCAAATAATATGTTCTTCAGGTCTCCTACTAAGATCTCTCGGTACCATGGTAACATATGTTGTGAAAGGCATTGATCTTTGCTCTGTACTGAGCCCCATAACTACTGATTTTGTTTATTATTTTTTTTTTTTTTTTTTGCAGAGAACCGCCATTGACAGTCAGTTGCAAGGAAAAGCATCCCAACTTTACACACCAAGCTCAATATCCTCGCCACCTGTTGATGTACAAAAATATGCTCATTACCTGGCAACAGTGAGAAATCAAGTAGTGTATGCTAAAGACATTCACACAGCTCTCGTTGATGCTGCCACCAGTATGAGCATCAACACCACACCTATGTCTACTATGGACACCAGCAATTGATACGTTGGTTTTCATAGTTCTTTCTAAAAGTTGTATACTGTAATTTGTTATCTGTAAATGTATAATGTATTCTTAAAATGTGTTATTTGATTTATACCTTGGTACCTTTGGTCGGGTTTATTTCTGATCTGTTTCATAAATGCTCATAACTTAAATAATTATAGGTCTAACTTTGTAATACAGTATGCATATATTTTCCTGTGTGTATTGTTACTTATATGCTATACTGTAAACACGCTTACTTTACAAGTCTTTAAATTTGAATATAAAAAACTGAAGATAAAACATTCAGTGGTTTACAAAAATGATCAGACATTTGGAATTACAGTAGCTGTAAGAAAGTACTGTACTGTAATTGTTGAAATGGACTAGGAAAAACAAAAAGTATTGATTTTTGTGTTGGAAAACAATAGTTGTACAGGAAATTGTTATAATTCCTTTGCAGTCTAAACTCCAGAAACCTGGTTACCCCACACTAGACTGATTTTTTTCAGGTTACCACTTCAAGAATTTTTGTTTCCAGGTTAAATTAGTTATTTTTTGCAAATATTTTACAAACTTGATAAAAGATTCTGATGGTGGGACATAAAAATATTGCATTTTCCAACAAATATAAAGGGTTACAAATGGTATTGCCACCTACTAACTAATTCTGTTTGCCAGAATTATTCATAATTATAGAATTTTGAGGTTAATGCATAAGTAAGGCCAAAAAATAGTCGTGTGTATTGGCGCCTTACTGTGTTTTGCCAGTAAGAATGTTTAAATGTTTTGCTTTATGTAAAAGTAATATACAGAACTTTTTAAATATTGAAGTACTGTATGGCATGATTCATGTCAAGATGTTTTGGACAATATGATCGAGTTTGAATATCATAAGGATATCCAATTTAGAAAACATAAATGTTGACAATTTAGTGTTCCATACCCATAACCTTCACTGGTTATTGCTGGTGTGTAAGATTGTCTTCATAACCTGAAGACCCCCATTACAACCAGGCTGGTATGGTACACTAGCTCTGGCACCAACTTGTCCAGTTCTCTCTTGAAAGCTTCCACTGTTGTTCTAATGGATATAGAGGGACAATTTCCAAGCTATGAATAGCTCAGAATAATTGCACAGGTGTTTTGAGATAATGATGTGATGAATGCTGGATGCATTCAGCTTCAGCTGTACACAGCTTCGATATTTTCAATGTTTGTTAAGTTTCTAGTAAATGGCTACGGTAGAATGTTGTATGCTGCACCAAAAGGAAAAGTTAATTTTGTACTGTATTTTGGGAGAGGGCCCCAAGACAGTAGACAATGGCCAAACCTGTCATTTTTTTCTTCAACACTCAAGATAGCAAAGAACCTGTAGAACTGGCTGTTGCATAGACCAATGTTTTCTGTAATGTAGTCTTAGAGAGATTCCCAAAGCTAAAATCAGCTGCAGTACGTTAGATTTAAATATTGTATTCCTTGTCGTTAACTTCACTATTTCTATGGTTTTCCATAGCCTTTTTGGTGAGAGTAGAAATAAATCGGTAAGTAATTATCAAAAGTGCAAAGTCGAGGAGACTTGTGCAGCACCATTTAAGTAGTTATGATCAAAAAGGTAATATCTAGCCCCCCTTTACTTAGAACAACAAAAAGTAATTAAGTAATAGGGGCTAGATATCACCTTTAGAACATCATGCCACTTTGATGGTGCTACATTTAGTTTAACCAGCTTAGTGCCCTCTTTTTGATAATTACTGTACTTAAGATTTTGAATTTGCATTAAAAAGGCTGACATACTTGAAATAGTGTGCAGCATTAAAAGAAACACAGCATCGAAATTTGTAACATGTACTTTTAACTAACAGATTTTAACTTTGAGAACCTCTAAAATTAGTTCCCAACTTTACCCCAAATTTACTGGGTGGATATATTCTAGAAAGCATCTCTGCATCTGTCAGTTTCTCTGCTGCTATTAAAGGCATACAGGTCAAAACAAATGTTACCAGTGAAGTTAGTCACTTAATATATAACACCTGGTCAACAGTAAACAATGTCAAAGCGTGTATGATTGAACTAAGACACTTAGAAAATGCTGACCTTAAGGGAGAAAGTTATCTTGGTACTCCTCCGTCGAACTCATTAAATCCATAACCTGGCCTAAGAGTCCACACAATTATTCACAAGTTAACGTCAAAGGGATTAAACTTATGAGATACATTGTCAAAACTGCTTTAAGAGTAACCCCGCCTCTTCGATAAGTTTCGTGTATGGTGTTAAAACCTTAAGAATTCAATCTTTTGCGGTACAATTTGTAAACTTCAGGCTGCAATGAATTAAGTATTTTTATAAGTTCCATTTTATAAACTAATGGAGATTTCTAGGAAAATCCAGGTCAAATTTATGAAAATGATGTAAGGTTGTTAGACATGGGTTCTATACCAGACTAGTTAAAAGGTCTTAATGGATGTTGCCCTATGTATTTAAAATTTAGTTGTAAATTGGTACATTCATATTGCCCAGGGTTTAAGTGCTCACTTTTAAGAAGTCATTTGAGAGGTTTTCATCCAAACTAGCCTTTATTTTTCATAAAGCAACTGCCGATTTTCATTTCTGAACTGCGCACATTGCTTTCCCAACTATGGACCGACCACCCTACCGCTTTAGAAGTTTATGCAGAGCAATCTGCTAGTTGCTACATTTCTTAATCATAACCCATTAAGCACGTGATTATCAAAAGGTAGTAGTAGCAGCCTTGCTGCATACAAAGCCAGACTATGTAGCACCGTCAAATGAGAGAATCTTGGGGACATTACTAAAGCTGTCTAGGTTTTAAAAGCAACTTACTACGAATATTCAGACATTTATGTTTGCAGTTTTACTGCTAGTTCCGCAAGAATTTCAATGAAATTAGACTGCATTGCAGGACAATCATTAAAAATTAGAAGAGGCAAAGTATAATTTATTAAGATATAGTTTCACTTTCCAACTGCAAGCAAGCTTTGGCAGAAATTTTTGTAAATGTGCCTTCTGATATTTATATTTTAATTCCTTTATAAAGTTTAATTTCCCCACATTAATTTGATAAAACTGCATAGTATTTCCATATTCGAAAATTACAGATAAACAAAGATTGTGGGGAGGGGGGGGGTTTGGACTAGTACAAACAAGTCAGAAAGCAGGTATAATTGAATCAATACTAATTTAATTAACACTGCATACAATATACTTGGGAAAGCAATATTTACAATAATTAGAGGAATCAGCAAATCCTTTCAGCAGTTACATTAAGGTTAAATATCTTTCAGGGAAGACCCATCCGATCCTATATTATCCCTACCAAAGAAAAGTAAGACAACGATAATGTTCTTTCACTCCTTACTCAAGTTTATTTTTATAAAAACCATACATCTTAAAGACTAGATAACACAGTTAACCTATGATGGTCTCTAAGATGTAGGTTACTTCTTCTTGAGGGCTTTCTCTGCTGCCTTTGTGGTCTTTCCGCCACCTTCCTTCTTGTTAACGTCCTTGATAACTCCCACAGCAACCGTCTGCTTCATGTCACGCACAGCAAAACGACCAAGTGGAGCATACTTCTGGAAGGTTTCTACACACATTGGCTTACTGGGCACCATTTTAACGGTGCAGGAATCACCAGACTTGATGGTCTTTGGTCCAGTTTCCAGTACCTTACCGGTACGCCTATCAATCTTTTCCAGAAGTTCGTAGAACTTGCAGGCAATGTGAGCAGTGTGGCAGTCGAGCACAGGCGTGTACCCAGCATTGATCTGACCGGGGTGGTTCAAGACGATCACCTGGGCAGTGAAGTCTTGGGCCTCCTTGGCTGGATCATTCTTTGAGTCAGAAGCAACAAAACCACGTTTCAGATCTTTAACAGAAACGTTCTTCACGTTGAAGCCAACGTTGTCACCTGGGACAGCTTCCACTAGGGCTTCATGGTGCATTTCTACAGACTTTACTTCAGTTGTGGGGCCAGTTGGAGCAAAATTGACTACCATGCCAGGCTTTAGGATACCGGTTTCTACACGTCCCACAGGCACTGTTCCAATACCACCGATTTTGTAGACATCCTGGAAAGAAAAAACTTTGTAAAGGTCTGCATACCATACAATGCTAGTTTGTAAATTTTCTCTAGACCAATTTAACACCAGTTTTCATGGTAAGATTATTAATGTTAAGATTATTAAATGGCAAGAACACATTTGAACAACTTAACAATTAGGGGAAAGGTATTTTTTCTAAAATAGGCATTATCTAGAGCAGAACTAGTGCTGCTCTTTATCCCAAGTAAACATTCCCAATTTCACATTGGAACAAACCGACCACCCAGTACTGCCAACAAGCTCCCATAGGCAGCTTTTATCTCGGTAAATAAGCAATTTGGTAAGAACTTTGAACCAGTCACTAGTCAAAAACAAAAACCCTGGGCCTAGTATAGTAGGCATGTACCATATTAAGCCTAAGCTATTGTGTATTAGCTAGGCCTCAGGTTTATTAAATTTAAAATCAAATTCTAAATTTGATATTTACCTTTAAAAAGGTAAAAATTGACACTAATAAGGGGCAAGAGTTTAAGACTTTAATGTTAAATCTTTACTAGTTATATACGAGGCAAGGTAATTATCAAAAAGGCAGCAGCACCAAACCGTAGTTATATGAAAAAGGCTGCAACTGTTCCAAGTTTCAGTACTGCAGCCTAAATAGGGATGTAATTTTTAAACAAATTATACATTTTCAGCAAGTTGAAACAACCACAAGATTCAAATACAGTAAAATGTGTACTTGGATGAAAACGATTCTTCGCGGCGGGGATCGTATTCCAGGGACCTGCCCGAAATGCTACGCGGACTAGTGGCTGTGCAAGAATGTAACAACTCTTGTATACATCTCAAAAAAAAAATATATATATATATATATGATCATTCTATGACGAATGACAAGGACCTTATGATGCAGATTTTCCAAAATGGTTTTTACTAATACAAATAGTCAAAAGTTCCCCAAAAAATCTATGTTTATTGCTATAAAATAAATAAATGAACTTGGGGGGGGGGGGAATGCTGGCATCATATTTTAGATATACAGAGCAAGTTTCATATAAATTTAACACTTTAGACACCATCACATCTATAGTTTTAAAATAAATGCCTCTAAGAGTACACAATTTGATACCAAAATGAAAGATTTAACACTAAAATTGATTATCAAAACTGAAAGCACACACATTAGGTTGCAGTGTGCCAATTTGTACTCTTTCACGGATAACTTTAGGCTTTCCTGCGGAGGCATGCAAGGCTTTGGCACATGCACACACCTGTAGGGGAATTTAATTGCAGTTGCCACACTTGCCCACAGGCAAGTCAGGGGAACAATAGTCAAGAATGAAAGTAGGGACTTTGTTGAAAAATTAATTAAAAATTAAAAGCATAAAGGGGCTGCCATCTGTGGATGAGGTTTACATCAACCAATTCCTTCCAAAACTGAAACCCTATTAAATAGGCACACATGCAGTAACGTGTTAGTTCCATGCAAATCCAATAAAATTCTAAACATTTATAAAAAAAATATGCGCTATTGTGATGAGCAACATTTCAGTAAATACCTTTGATAATTTCACTTTAATATTTTTTTCTCTATTCCTATTTATGCCAAGATGCAGACTGACAAGACTGTCCCTTTTCATATACAGTTTATCAAAAAAATTTGAAATTTAACTAGTTTTCATTTATTGCACATTTGGAACTCTTGGCCCTTTAAATTTAGACCATGAATTTAGTTAATTGCCAGACTACATCCTAGATTAATAAAAGTGCTACTACCTACAAGCATTAAAATAACTAATGTTAAGTCAACTTTTAGTCATTAAAGTTAGAATTTTATAAAAGGGAACGACTCTTTAGTGCAGAGGTGCAGGCAAGTACCAATTTTTTGCAACAAACTTTCCGAAGACTAAATTATGTAACAAGGACAGGCATTTATTAAAGGGGAGGACAAGTGGAGCCAACAATTTGGGGGTGGCCCCCAATTTGGAATGGGCAAGTAGAAAAAAAAAATCAAACTAATGCAATCTTTTACAGTTACATACTGAAACTTTCCCAGTTTTTCCTCTAAACTTACCAACCCACTAAATATGTTAGGCAGTTTAATTCTTTTGTCTGGCAGTTAAAAAAAAGTGCTAACAAGATTTAATGTCAAAGGTTGGCTTTAAATTTCTACCCAGAGTAACACATTAAATCACAAAAAAGTTGAGAACGATGCTTTTGCCGAGACTACGGTACTTTCAAACTGTCAACCCATATAAGCCATGTTAACACTTACGCTTTGGCGACTTAGCGAGGCAACTTTTTTTTATCAGTTCCGCTGGTGCGAATCAAGAATTTTTTTTACAAATTCCATTTTCCATCCGATCTACTTTGGGATAGTTTAGAAATATTCGCCATGAAATTTGTTCTCTAATGGCCGAAGAGCTTATTTTGGGAGAATGGCATGGCAGTGGATCATCGTGGTAAAACAATTGTATTGACACGACGAGCATGATCCAGTTTTTATATTCGTTGCCAGTCAAATGCATCCTTGTGACATTTTATACTAGTGTTCTACTAGAACATTCTATTGCGAACACATTGGTACAAAAAAATGAATAATACATCGAAAAATAATATCAGGACAGTGAATTTTACACACACTTCCATGCATTTTTGCCGATATGCCGCTGCGGGTAACACCACACACTTTTGTGGGTCGGTTGCGACAGATTCTATGTTTATATGCATGTTAGTGTAGAGAATTTTATTGCAATTTCAGCGATACCAAATTTAACAATGTAGCACAACTACGGGCTTCACAACCATGAAGTGTGGAAACATTTTGTTGCTGTATGGCACTCTCGGCTAGTGGTGATATAACTTGCTTTGGGGGCATTTTATAGGCAAGTTCTTATAAACAATCCTATTGCGAAGCGATATTAAATTTAAATACGTATGCCTACAATTAGCGTAAACAGTCAAGATTACACTTTTCGGTCTTACCGCTTAAGCGCTCGAAATGCCGAGAGCACAAGGGGAAGTTTTTTTTCAGTATGCCGCCAGCATACTGGCACAAGTATAACGCAAGTGTTAATAGAATGCAGCTCAGGGCACCGTAGCTTTCTCATAAACTAGTGCCTGTATAGTCATGTACACCTTTACCGATATTACACCTATTTGCCTTATATAAACACTGCAGTTATGTAGCAGTTTTCCTTGCATTAGAAATTGCCATCCTAGCAGACTAGCACTAAAGTTCTTGAGAATTTAAGGCAAGAATTTGTAACTGCTAGGCTAAAAAAAGGCGGCTATAAAGTTATGGGTAAAGATCTAGTCTAGCCCATAACTTTGTACTAGCTAAAAGTTACATTACATGAAATATTACATTCTAAATAGTTTTAGACGAAAAATTTAATACAACTAACCTGCAGAGGAAGGCGAAGGGGCTTGTCTGTAGGTCTGCTTGGGGGATCAATGTTGTCTAGAGCATCGAAGAGGGTCACAAACTCGTAAGCACCATTCTTGCGCTCAATCTTCTTCGCCTTCCACCAGGTCATGTTGTCCGATGGTTCCAGCATGTTGTCTCCATTGAAGCCAGAGATGGGAAGAATAGGTACAGTTGTTGGGTTGTAGCCGACCTTCTTAACGTAAGCAGTCAATTCCTTTTTGATTTCCTCAAATCGAGCCTCAGAGTATTTTGGCTCTGTGCTGTCCATCTTGTTGACAGCAACAATCAGCTGTTTGACACCCAGAGTGAAGCACAGCAGCACGTGCTCTCGGGTCTGACCGTGCTTGGAGATGCCAGCCTCGAACTCTCCCGTTCCTGCAGCCACAATCAGCACGGCACAATCTGCCTGGGATGTTCCAGTGATCATGTTCTTTATGAAATCACGATGGCCGGGAGCGTCGATGATTGTGACATAGAACCTCTTGGTCTCAAACTTCCAGAGAGCGATGTCGATGGTGATGCCACGCTCACGCTCGGCCTTCAGCTTGTCCAACACCCAGGCATACTTGAAGGATCCCTTGCCCATCTCTGTAGACTCTTTTTCAAACTTTTCGATGGTTCGCTTGTCAATGCCACCGCATTTGTAGATGAGATGGCCAGTAGTGGTAGACTTGCCAGAGTCTACGTGGCCCACCACCACGATGGAAATATGAATCTTCTCCTTACCCATGTTGGCTGGATTAAACCGGGAGCTTTGTTCTGAAAGAGGAAATGCCTTGTTAACCCTAGAAATAAAGTGGAAATCTTTTACAAATTAAAAAGCGAGACAGGTAGTGCCCTGCTCATGGGAGACAAAATGGCGGCCACCTGCTAGCAGTGTTGTACGTGTTCGTCATTTAATTTGAAAAATTACGTAGTTTAGTATAAATTCGTGTAACCTACAAATACTGCCCTCATTACCACTGCTTTAGTTAAAAATTTAAGCTACATACAAAGGTCTCTGAATAGTACATTTTTACATTGTCAAGTAGACTTAATATTTTTTTTTAACTGGAAGACGCGAGTATGTTAACTCAAAAATATAAGTTATAACTTTAACAAGCCTTGCAAACACCACCATTAGAGGTTATACAGCAGCACAGAAAGCCAGAATAGTCACAAAACATGAGGGTGCCGGGGCCGGCCTGGGTGACGTAATGGCGGCGGTGGTGGACGCCTCGTGGGGCCCGCGCCGCCCCACACTAACACCTCACACACCACTAACATTTTATACCACTCACTCCTCCGCCAAAACTCAAAATTAGTGTAGTTTAAGGAAACTAATCGAACTGGTCAACTCAAAAAGTGGTACAGCACAAGACCTTTTTTCCAAGAAAGGACTTTGTAAGTTACACGAGGAGGGCGGCCATGCGGCGGTGGTGGGTGGCGGCGGGGCCGGCAGCGGGCCAAGTCCACCCTCGCCCACCTTTTCCACTCTTTCCCACACAAATCCACCACCTCCACGCCATCCACACTTTTCCACCCACTTTAGGACGCGCCACCCACAATATTCACTCGATATTTCAGAAGGATCTCTCGCCAAAAGCGCCACTGCCACAGATTCTTACCTTAGCAACAGGCCTGCGTCGACTGGCCACGACGGAAAGGACTGCTTGTAGGAGATGTAACTACTATATAGCTGCTCGGCCCTTTTTCATTGGTCGGCTCGGCGTGACGTCACACGCTGACAGCGCGCTCATTGGCTGGGTGGCTTCAACGTCACCTCCCGCCGGAGCTCCTGATTGGCTGGGGCCGGAGACTGCGCGCGCACTTCTCAGCGGCGCTTGTGGCGGGAATTTCATCCTCAACTGACATGTAAACAACACTTGGCGCAATATGATGCAAATACTAATTTCCCATTTTTGTATTGATTTCCCTCAGCCTTTGCTTCTTGAAGCTTCGTAGGCGATTGCATAAACTGGACTTTATTAATAACTAAAGTATGCAGTTTAAGCAAGCACTATTAAAGTATAGAGAGAGATATAAACAACGGATATGGCTCAATTGATTAAGTACTGTATGATACTCCTGCATCTTCATGAGAATTAAATGCCACTAAAACACTGCAGATATAGTAACGATTTTTATAAAATTATATTTAATTCTTTAAAGTATAAAAATATCATTATTTTTTTGTTAAACAGATAGAAATGAAATCATACCATCATCAAACAAGGACTTATTATAATAGTTGCTTGTTTCATCAACTCTTAAATACAGTAATAGTATTTGAAATGGAAATGGTAGTCAGTACATGTTTTTTGTAAGGTGTATGCATTGCTTGCATAAAACAATGTATACAATGTATACATTCATTGCTTGCATAAAACAAGAGACATTATATTTTGATGCAGACTGTGCTGTTGTAGATCATTATAGCTTATCTGCATTCACCAAGTTGAGCTTGCGGGGGCTCAGCTTCGGCTCTTTACCAATGTAATGGTGCAATTTGCCTTAGTGATATGTGGTATTTACTTAAGTACTTGTTATAATCTATTAAATATCAATGTTTTAAATATTTGACATTTTACATATTTGTTACAACATTATTTTAAAATTATCAAGACCTCCAAAATTAACTACTCTATGTTCTCCCATTTTCAGGGATTTTATATCAATTAAAAGTATATAGAAAGGCATATGGTAGTCAATAGTGCCACAAATTGGCATATGTAAGCTATGAATATTTAAATAAGCACCCATATCTTAACCCAGTCTAACCAACATGCATTAAATTATCAATAAATTAATACAAAATTTAAATCTGGACCCCAAATTTCTTTAAGCTAAGCAATTCACATATATATTGACCTAATTTACATTTGGTTGATATATCTTAATCATGCATCAAACACCCCACAGTGGATGGTTGGGGAAAGGCTTAATTATCATTTCCCATACCTGTAAAACAAGGCCTCACATGGTATTTATATATAAACTTTCAAGATATACAATCACTAGATTATCTTAATATTAGGAGAACCGCTAATATAATGAAGCCTTAAACCTATAGTGTTATATATCTGAGGCAAAAAATATACCTGAAGTGTTTCTCTCAGATAATGTTGTCCAAGTAGTACATAGTCCATGCTATGTATCCTCACAATCCCAATGTACCTTCTTGTATATATATAAATAAATAAATAGATAAATAAAAGTACTGTAAGGCAGTTGTGGTTGAGAACTATATTAATTGTTTGGGTTAGGATTCAGATTCAAATTCAAATAAGTTTATTCAGGTATAAATACACACAAAGGGATGAGGTAGCTCAAGCTATTCTCACCCTGATCGGTACAACGTGTTCATATATACATATATATATAGACACACATCACAAACAATAACCATATTACCAAACATTCTGAGTGATAAACATACATTTCTTCCTTTACACGGGTTAGGATTTGCATCATATAATTCCAATGTTGCATTTGCATCATATATACTAGAGTGTCTCATTGAACTATCAGGAGAAAGCGCCAAGCCATTAATAGGGTAGGCTGGTGTGGGAAGCATGGCTAGCTAAGACAGTCACTCAGACATACAGCATCCTGCGAGAATCATTGTTCAGTCATAGCTGCTATTAACCAGTCACTAATTGGTCATTACACTTGCATCGATCAATAGGCCTATATAGAGCCTTTCATAGCAAACATGTGGTATATAAAAGAACCTTCTGTGGAAAATAATATATTTATTAATATCAACTATTTTACGGTAACAGCAATCGAAGCGCTCATCATTACAGGGTATTTCAAATCTCTATAGCAACATTAGTCATCTCAAATTTAAAACTAATCATCCGAAAACAAATGAATGTACAAACTACACACACATATACAGCCAAGCAAGGTGTTTAAAAGGAACACATTGATACACATGTGTTAAGCTGGAATAATAATAAAACACTTGGCACCTGTTTCCCAGCATGGATGTGAGACCCACATTTATTTCTTGAGGCGATCACCCTCACTCAATTTGCTTAACTGCTTTGCAAATTTGTATCTCTATATTGTAGTAAAGATATGAGATGTTCATTCACAGGTTGGAATTGAAGAGATAGGAGAGACACTTATTTTCACCCAAAAGTAAGCTTCTTTTTATTTGAAACTGAAGGAAATGCATACAGTATGCCATCAGACTATTCCCAGTGCTGACATGAGTTATAAGGGGTAACATGATTTGGGCCTCCCACAGACAAAAATTTTGTAAATGCATTAATATATTCGAGTATAGGCCTACTGGGTACATATTAATTATGTACACAGGAGCATATTTATGTTTTTTTTCACGCTGCCTATTTTGGCTGTATTTCTTGCCATCGTAAGTGCTTCATAACCTGTAAGTGTTGTTACAGTTATAATGGAATTACCACCATTTGTATTGTTGCCATTACCATGTAGCATATGGAGAGCCTCACGTGTGTTTGGGAAGGGAATGGCGGACGGGTGGTGGCGAGTAGGAGGTGGTGATGGTGGTGGTGGGGATGGAATAGTGTGGAGAAGGAAGGNATAGAAATAGGCATACATAGGAAGAATAGTTTACATGTTGATACCTTAATAATGAGCTACCTCCAGGCCATACCCAACCAAAACCTCTGTTTTCTATGCACCACTAATCCATAGATTTATGTTCAGTACTGTAAAGACTGGAACTAGGTGAAAGCCTTTCTAGTGAGAGAACTATTCTCAGCTGGCCACCTTCCAAATCAGTACTCACAAGACACTGATACTGCTCAAGTAAGCTGGAACACTTGACAAACTTTTAGAAACACTATCCAGAGGAATTGAACACAGTTGGTAGGCTGCCAAACGTCTGGTGTATTACGCAGTTCTTTTGCTTTAAAAATCAATTAACCATTACCAGATGGTCCCCACTAATCAAAATGTGAACAGCAGACATGATGTATTTGATAAGATGAACTGGTGTGCTACTCTGGAGTTGGGGCGGTGCTCCTACCAAGTAGTTGTGAGCTGTAACAAACTTATTTGTAACTGGTAGGTTAAGCTAGTACAGGGTTTACATTGGTTGTCACAAATGTGACATTACTGAAAATTCTAGAAGAGCTTCAGCTTATGACTTGGCAATCTGAGCATATTTATCCTCACTACAAAAACTTTGTTACACATGATCAGCTTTCATGTTCTTCACTACACATGTCCTTCACTATAGAATCCTCGCTATGAACATGATCCAAATTACATACAATATTGACTAAACATGCTCATGAGAAGATCCACACCACACTATTTTTCACCTGGCATTTGTCAAAATGTAGATGATGTGATACCACATGGTCAAAGACAGGGATTATATAAGCATTGTGAAACAGTGCATCAACATGAATGCAAGAGACTAAAGATTGCAGTTAATATTACAGATACAATATTACTTATTGTGACTTTGGTGAAGTAGATCTATGACACTAATCTGTGCCAGTCAAGTCGATACTGTTTCAGGGCCATGGGCATGAAGCCACACGAGATAATCAGTGGCTGATAGTGGTCAAAATTGAAAAATTATGTAATTACCAAAGTCTCTTTCAATTATCTACAGAATGTAAAGGTATAGTGAACTGAACTAATCCACAATGCAGTAACCATCACCCATTATAAAGCGATGTATCAAAATACTGTACTGTACATAGATAAGTAGAACACAATGACACATACAGTACATTACAGACATCCTTGGAATATACAGCATCCTATCCTTGGAATATACAGTATATTCTTTAGAATATTTATACCAGATTGGAATGTGGCAGGTCTGAAACAAGTGCAAAGCAGTCTATTTCTTGTGTTTGTGTCTGTTTAACTCCAGCTATTGTGTCTTGCCTCTTGACCTGCAACTGACTGCTGTACAGATTCCCAAGCCTAATGGGCTCTGGCATGTCTACATTTTAATGTATGGGGTCTACCTCCACCTCTTCACGCATTCCATTTGTTGACTATGCTACTTAAAATGCTACTTTTAATTTATCTGTAGCTCATTTGGGTAATACGATTCCACTTGTCCCCACTTATTCACGTATCATTTATACCAAATAATTTTTCCTTGACTGCACTGTCTAATCCCATGAAAATATGTTTGTGGTGATCATGTCTCCTTCATTGCTTCTCTTCTTTGAGTGTTGTGGTGGTAGGTTGTGGCGTAGTGGTGTATGTAGTGGTAATGTGATGATCGTGCTGGCGAGGGTAGATATGCTGTGGTGGTGTTTTGAGGCGGGAGTTGTCATGTTTGCTCAGGAAAGAAGTGAAGAACTGTTTTAAAAATGGGTTTTTATGGTACAAATTACCGAGTCACGTAATAGACATAGCATTGCTGGATTGTTTCAAATCTAGGTTAGACATATATATGTATGACTTGGGGGGGGGGGGGAGGGGATATAAATAGGAGCTACCTCCTATGGGGGGCAACAGCACTTCTACAGTTTCCTTTATTCTCATGTTTTAATGATGGTTTTGTGGTAGTGGTATGGAAAGGGATTGGGACAGTGGTATGAGAAAGGGGTGATGTTATGGTAACTGGACAATATGGGGAAAATTCTGCAATACTAAAATGTCATAAAAATAAACATTGGATTAACAATAATAAACAATGCATTATTATTTTTTTATTTACAGAACTTCATACATATCCTGTACACTCATTTTCCAGCCTCCTTCAACCCAAAATGAAGACGTTTACATGCCAGCACAATTGCTTTTTTGATTGGCTGTTCATCTGTGTGTTCACATGTCCAGGTGTCAAGGACATTTAATTTGTAAATACAATACAGTTTTAAAAATTATGAATCTTTTATAGTACTAAAAATACGCAAGACTTGATAGTAGTAACAGTACAGTCATAACTTGTGCTACATTATCTAATTTGCAAACAGATGTGTTCAACACGGTTATTATCACAAAAGAACCAATACACTTCCCACTGTCAGCCCCTCCGTCAAAAGCCAACAATCTTCAAAAGTTCAAATACATTACAAATCTCCAGTCATCCATCAAGAGTCAGTTATGGTGATTGTGAGATTGTGAATTGTTATCTTTTGTGACACTTTCAGTAACTCAAGTAGACACTTATAAGAGCTAAAAAAAAGAAAATCCAAGGTTTTACTGCCAGAATCACTTAAAACAGCACTTTTAAGGTGCAAAAATATAACTTGTTTAAATTTACCTTGATTGCATGTAAACTAAAATCCCTTCTTTAACAGGAATTCTTTGATCTCACCCACAAGCTGTCCCTTGATCTGTATCATCTGATGGGGCTCATGAACACGTAGACACAGGATCTTTGGAGCAATAAGCGGTGTAAGATGCTCACGCAGTTCCTCGGCCAGTACAAAGATGTCACCCTCGACATGTTTCACCGATGTTATGAATCTGAAAGAAATTTAAAATTTAATTTTACCAAAAAATATTTACACAAAAAATACAAAGTTAGTGGCTTATCTTCACGTACATAAAGTCAAAAATACTTATTGAGTATGGCAGCTTTCATTTACTAATGTTTGTATTATGCTTAAATCTAACAATCAGTAATTCATAACTACAAAAGAAAAAGCTACAGATAACTGAACATTTGCAGAGTGACTCTAAAGGAACTAGAAATGGTCTCGCAGGAGACAGGTACTCTGTTGGTAAATATGCACCAGTACTTGTACATACACACACATTGGAAGCAGTAAATGCCTTCACACCAAAATCAATGGTGTCAAAGACCTACACCCATTTTAAAACACTTACCTTCATATAAATTAATTCTCAAATTTTTGTTAGAAATTGCTTTTTATTACCTTGACAATATAGGCTGGTGAAGCAAGTACACAGGTAACATATGACTGGCTGCCCGAGGAACAAAGTAAGGGTAGTCTCTTGGCCTAGCTGAAGGTGCAACCCATCCAGATGGGGTCACTTCACCTGTGCAAAAAAAAAAGTTAAATGAAAAGTATTCCAACTCCCAACAACTTTTAAAATATACTTTATTCAGCATCTGGAGTACTGCTGTGAATGATTTGCTAGAAGTTGGTGATCATTCTCCCTAATGCTATGTAGACTATTGTCTATTTGGAGAATACATAGGTGTGTGGTTTGATATCTTTACCCTGATTTTTCTTGTACTACCACCGCTAATTCATCTAGGCTGATGACTTCCCATCCCATAAAAATGATAAACAGGTAATGGTGACAGTCATAAAATATTCGGAAAACAAAACATTCCATTTTTAGAAATTCATGAAATGGGTCATTTTCGTTTACCAACCTGTACCATCTCTAATGGCCCTGTTGGGAACAGAAAGCTGGTGGCTTATCAAAAGGAGGCCCATTATTCCTAACGATTTTTTAAAATTAGTCAAAAGAGAAACAAGGCATCAATTGATTTTTTTTAAAAGAAACTTTAATGTACAGAACTAAATGCATGGGACAAAGCTGAAAGGATGCGAAAATAAAGAACGGAATCAAGTACTGTACAGTACAAAATAGTAAATATAAGAGTAGGAATGAAAATAACTTAAGAGCTTTAGAAAGGAGTATGCCTGTTAATGACTAGAGTGGCATGTGGCAATGAATACTATAAGACCTTGTGTTGCAGTTCAAAGAGTTTGCATCCAAAATTCAAGTCTGAAGGGGGGGTTAAGGGTTGTTGTGATTGCCTATGATCTGTTTGATGAAAAGAGCACCAAGGAATGAAGTATTATTCAAGATAGACATGAGACTAGGAGGATACTGTATAAGGTTATTTATATAACCGAGTCCCAGTCACTGAGCAGATTATTAAGCAACAACTGTTGTAAATGAACTGTTGGGAAGCATAGTTTTCCATCATCCTGAAAAGAACAACGTTTAAGAAACAAGTTCGTAAGAGGGAAATGGCTGCGGAAATAGAAAGGGGCAGGTTTCCTTTCCATTAAATTAGCTTTAGTCAAAATATTGTGGCCAATATGCAAGTGGACAAAGAAAATTTCCTAGTCATGATTCAGATGATACAAAGATCATGCCAAGTTCACTATTTGTTAAACTTTCCCTACTTCTCTGTCTTGTAAATAAAATTTTATACAGTATGTGATTGGGCAGTAATCTGTGAAAAAGAGCTGGTTTACAGAGAAAGGGCCAGATATTGTAGTTTCATTAGCCAGTCTAATATTCAACCAATGTGTTTAGATACCCTAATAAAACTACTTTTTTGTGTTTACTCAAAATGAATTACATACAACCATTTTTTTTAGATATATGTAACTAAAGTATTATTGGAGTTAAATAATTTTAGAGTTAGCAAGACATTTGTACAACCATAAATTATCTTTTTTTTAATAATATCAGCATTCTAAGAGCATGTAGCATTTCATATAATGAAGCAGTAAAAATAATTAGTGCCAAGAAGTGGCATACAGATACTGTACTGTACATGCATACTGTGTACACATTGCCTTTGGGAAAAACACACCCACTGCAGATTGTGAACCGTCAATACAAACTTTTAGCAGACACTGGAATAATTACTGAACGGTTCAGAGTTGCCTTAAAACAGCAGCAGACATGATAAATTTGACATTTTATACTGAAGCTGTGAGAAAGCAGACGACTAGACCTTCAATGGTGGGATCTGTGATTCGTATGTATGAATATACTGTATAGCCAAGGTCAGTGAAAAGGAATAAAAGTACTGCAAGTAATACAAGTATTCTACTGCCAAATGGTTTTGACAGTATGTTTTGTGATTTAGGAAACACTGACATTTGTGTAAACTATAAATTGTTTACCGTGTTATGCCATCAGTAAAATGTCATTAACTCCTGCTGAAACCGATTCCACCTAGGCTTATACTTCTCATGCACTATTTGCAGTCGATCCCTGCTTTATCCCATTCACACACACACACACACTACTGTATGTATCTACTTGGCCTTTCCCTTGTACACACACCTCAATTTTCCTATTTACTGACTTTTCCACTCCATACCCTTCAATGATATTGAAAATATTAAATTAAATCAATTCCATTTTATGTTTTGCCAACATCAATTTAGAAGACAGCTCTCATTATTAAATTTTGTCTTTAATAAAATTTTCAGAGCTTATGTCCAATACAAAAATGTACAAAGTGTAACACCATAAAGGTGTTTTTTATTTAAAATATTCATAGTACAGGAGTCACAGACAAGATTTCAAGAGGCACCAGGTTGGCAGCCCCTAGTAATTAAATAACTCACACCTCTAAGTGTTTATGACCACCTAGGGACCAAGGTCAGGTCGCATAAAGTTGAACTGGTTTCTGCTAAGCTCGTAATTGCAGGTGGCTAGCCGGGAGTGACCTTCAAACATGCCGCCAATTTAAGGTGTGGGTTCGTAGAGTGCCTGGGGCTATCTACTTGTGGGCGGAGTTAGCTAGTTGGTCCCCAATATATACCCAGGGTACTGTACATTCGGAAGACAGAGAGACAAGAGGAGAACAGCCAGCAGACCAGAGCAAAGGACAGCATAGCCCGGGAGGCTGTCAGCCGGAAGGGGCGAGGCAGTCTCTGTCAACTACAGTCCCCCCCCCCCTCTCTATATAACTATAGGCAGACACTTGGCGAGTTGAACATGAAAGGTGACATAGTCGTGCTTACTAGTGTTGTGTGACTATTAGGGGCAGACAGCTGTAGTGGTCTCGAATTCTGGTGTAATGACTCATTTTGTACATTAATAATGAACCTTCAGTTCGATTGCTTGAATTCTGATATTTATCATATATAAATAGATATTTATAGAATAGAATAGAAATAGATATTTATTTATCATTTATCATGCTAAATAAATAATTGATTCACTTTTAATTTGATTTTAATTGTATTCCCGAGTTCTTGGAATTTCTGATATATGAAAACTAGAGTGTAAAGTATTCTTGAGTTAGGGACAAAGAATCTTGCCTGGAACATAATTCCAGTTAAAACATGCTAATAATGACCTGTTTATACAGCTTTGAGAATTTTGTGATACCGACAAGTTCCATTCCTTGTCTGGTATGTAATGGTCTTGAATGGATGGTGGCAGCCTTTTTACTTCTACTTATCTACCCTTCTACCTCTATCTCTACCACTACTTCTCCTACTCATTCCCTACTCCCTTCTCTTCCTCCGCCTCTCTCCCCCTTTCCCTTTCACTTGACGACCCTCCTTACTCCTCCCACCCACTCCTCCCTCATCTCTACTGCCCTCACCCCAAACCCTCACTAATTACTGCATTATTCATCTCTCTCCTTTCGTTTCTCTGATTCGTTCGTGGCAGTGAATTGCTCTAGAGTTCTCTTGAGTTGCGGGTAGCTGATCAGGTTACAATGCCTTATGTTCGTGAAACCTAGGTAATCAAATACCTAGGTCACAAGGTGTTGAATTAGAGAAGTTGCAGTAGGGACTCTGGGGGGAGCTCTAGAATGGCTAACTGGGGGGTAGGATAATGGACAAAAGAGAGCTATTTCTCCCACCCCCCAGTTACAATAGTTAACTAGGGTGGGATAATGGACAAGAGCCCCCTTCCCCCCCCCCCCCAACCTCCCCATTACAAAAGGACAACAAGAATCCTGCTTCAGCAAAGATTACAAGTCTAAAATATTTGACAAAACTCGTTTGTGATGGTTGCGGGAACTGTAGATATCATTGTACTGTACTTGTACCGTTGCGGCATTACCTCTCGTCTGATCAAAATCACCCCTCTCCAGCCTTTGTAAGTATTGTTACATACTGTATTTATTTACATACTGTATTTATTATTATACACATTATACAATTAAAATTCTCTTTGTTGGGAAAGGAAGCTTGTACTAGGGTTATCAAGGTTCACCTACATCACCTACTGACCTTCCCTAAGATGAAACCCACAACAACTGGCTAACTACCAGATACGTATTTCATTGCTAGTTGAACTGAGGCACAAGGTGAAAGGAAACCTGCCCAACTGTTTGTCCTGCGAGATTAAACCCAGGTTACTCTCTTGTGAGCCAAAAATGTAGTCTACTGTGCTACAGGACCCTTTATGACTGCTCTTTCTGTCTGAATTATACCTTTTCTTTATCCCATTTGTTCAATGTCCATCTTATGTACACTTGCCACTAACGAGTTGGAAGTGCATTCATTTATCACAAAAAATATTTTACAGATAACAAATTTACCACTAGCTTGAAAATAAAGGGTCCCAGTAATACAGTCAGGTTCATTCTCAACTTACAAACAAGAATTCCGAGTTTGAATTCCGGGCAGCATAGAAATGGTTGAACGTGTTTCCTATTACCTCGTGCACCTGTCCACCTAGCAGTAAATAGGTACTCAGGAGTTAAGTCAGCGTGTTGTGGGGTTGCATCCTGGGGGGTTATAAATTCGACCGTGTGGAGGCCCTCGATATACTGTACTGTATGCCTAACATATACCATACATATAAATTAGTTGCCTGTCCCTCAGGTAGTTAAATTAATTAAAATTTAAAATCATACCTGGGTTTACAGTTGGTTTTGGTATGGCCGTTGGCGGAATCAGGCGTTCTACATAGGACCATTCTGCGGTGGACATTTCAACCTAAAAAAAAAAAAAAAGATAAATAAGATTGTCACATTACTACAAGAATAGTGTTACCTGCTTTATTCATGGTAAGAGAAAGAATGCCTATAAAATATTAAATACTATTACTATACTGTATTTACAAAATGCTTGACAATACAGCATGGTTTATGGTTTCTCACTGTTGGGGATAGGAAATCTCATGGTTACCGAGGTCACCCTAGGCAAACTACTGACCGTACTCCAGATGCAACCCATAGTGTAACTGCCCAACTCCCAGGTACAGTTGAATATCTATTTACATCAAGGTGAACGGATGCATCAAAGGAAAAGAAACGTGCCCAAACAGCTCTGTCCCGCCCCTACTAAACAGCTTGGTCGATAGAGCTTTGACCTCACACATGTGGGGTCCACGGTTCGAATCTCCTAGAGACCTGAACCGTGGAACCGAACCAAACTAGATAATTACACATTTTGGACCAACGGGCCAAAGCTCAAACACTGCAAGCACAACTAGGTTAGTACTTTGGTAATTAGCAGTGCACCCTTAAAATCAGCCCAGAGCAATTAGAGACTGCAATAATCAAATTTGCAGTCTCCGTGGTGTAGTGGTAAGACACTCGCCTGGCGTTCCGCGAGCGCTATGTCATGGGTTCGTATCCTGGCCGGGGAGGATTTACTGGGCGCAAATCCTTAACTGTAGCCTCTGTTTAACGCAACAGTAAAATGTGTACTTGGATGAAAAAACGATTCTACGCGGCAGGGGATCGTATTCCAGGGACCTGCCCGAAACGCTACGCGTACTAGTGGCTGTACAAGAATGTAACAACTCTTGTATATATCTCAAAAAAAAAAAAAAAAAAATTATCCCAAATCACTGCTGCTTGTTGTTGTTGTGGAATGAAGGGCTAATGCTTCCCTCTCCAACACCCTGAATGTTTTAATATAACAATAATGAACAGGAGGTGGAGATATTAGTAGCAGATACTGACCTTCTCATAAGACTGAGGATGAGTGTGTTTGAGTGCGGGAAGCTTGGAGCTGGTGGGTGCCGAGGTGTTGGGGTCCACATAGTAGGTTGGAGGGTGGTTGGTTGGGGGATATTCGCCGGGGGGAGCAATAGGGAAGGAGCTTGAGGCCCCCCTGGACACACACTTCCACACTGGTGCCAACCTCACCAGGCCCCTGGTGGAGACGCCTCCAACACTCACCACAGCAGCCATCTCTGCCTAGTGGCACCCGCCTCCTGCTGTTGTTGTTGTTGGTAGTGGGCTGGGGGCAGCTACAGCACCCAGTCGTGTGCACTCCCTTGATCCTGACGCAGCTGGAGCAGTAGTGCGCCACCTGTACTGGTTATATATATTATATATATTATATATGGCTATGTGTGGCCTGCAGGAATGGAAACATCAGACGCAGGGCGTCGTAACGCGATTCCTCCTCCTGCAGCCCCTGCTGGTCCTCCTCTCTCAGGTCATGGGTCGTTTAGGAGAATGGGAAGCGTGAGGCGGGAATTTTGGATGCGAAACCGGTACTTTATCTTAGTACCAGCTGCAAATTTGATGATTAAATTTGATGATGTGGTTTGCAAATTGTCCTCTATGTCGAATGATGTATGTGACAAAACTGTTTGGCCCCAAGATGAAACCAGGGATGCCAGATCCAATTTGCTGAAAGTAGTGAGCTGACGGTCTAAAAGCGAATTTGTAATAGGAGTAGCCCAATTTTTTGTTTAGTGACTGATAGGGGTTTCAAAGTAATATATTTTGATATATAGAGTACACTACATGATGTTAATTGTTTTATTAATATTATTTCTACACATACACACACATTATATATATATATAATATATATATATATAATATATATATATATATATATATATATAATATAATATATATATATATATTTTAACCTAAAGGGGGTACCACCTCGACTGGCGCAAGTGAAGAGACCCACGTAGCCTCGGAGAAGAAAATAGAGAGTACCCAGAGAAGACCTTATATGGATCCCCACTGAACATTTTGATATTTTCTTCTCCTACCACCCCTATTTTTTTAGCATGTGTGTATATACATCTAACTTTATTTTAAAATTTCATTACACAAAGAGGGTAATGCACAACCTGAAGCCCAAGTGACACCCCCAAAGCCCTACTAGTTGTGTAACCGGAGCCCGACCAGTTGTGTAACCGGAGCCCAATCAGTTGTGTAACCAGACCCCCGACCAGTTGTGTAACCAGACCCCGACCAGTTGTGTAACCGCAAGCCTAGCATGAATGAATCTAACAAACAACATCCGAAGCACAAACATACACCAACCGAAACCCGACTATGCACAACCCGAAGCCCAAATAATACCCCCGAAGCCCGACCAGTTTTGTAACCGAAGCTCGACCAGTTGTGTAACCAGACCCCGACCAGTTGTACAACCGTAAGCTTATCAAGTATACATCTCATCCAACCCCCACAAAGCTAAACAGTCCCAAAGCACAGCCAAACTCCATTCCTAGCTCGACCAAACAAAAATCTCCTTAGCGCTACCTAAAACCCTCCACTTGCCCTAGACACCAACTATATTGACCCATAGCAAACAATTGAACTATATACAAAACAAGAAAACTGGATTTCTACCAAACATATAAACAGGGCCTAAGCAAACAAACCTGGAGCAATAGTACACAAACAACCACTGAAGCACAACCATGCACGAACCGAAGCCTGAACATGCACAACCCAAAACCCAAGTGACACCCCCAAAGCCCGACCATGCAGTTGTATAATCGAAGC
>WNGS01167840.1:7305802-7318966 GCA_020271785.1 Procambarus virginalis | reverse complement strand
TGCTAGTGGTTGTATAAGAATATAAGAACTCTCTCTCTATATATAAAATACAAAATTAAAGTTACCTGATATTTTAATGGAAGGCAACTCCCCTTCTAAACAATACAATTCCTTTCCTCCTCTTCAGCTTCTATCATTATTTCCACCTTTACTGTATTGAGGAATGTTCTGACTAAATTTTTATTTATGTATTTTTTGGAGGTTGAAAACTCATAAATTGAATTTCAGTTATTTCTTATGGGAACAATTGTTTCCATATTTGTCAGGCACATAGGAACAGATTAATGACGAATATAGAGGTTCCACTGTATTAACAGTATATTTCCATGCAATGCATTTTCTCCCACAGCTTAATTCTACCCTCCCTCCAACATGAAATTCAGTTAACAGTATCAGCCAATCTAAATTTTATCACAAAATTTTATTAGACATTACTGTAGTAGAATATTCAGATGCAGTCTTTTATAAGTACAGTACCACGTACTTACTACGAATTTTAGGCCATCAACACTTTCGTACATTTTCTTTAATATTTAAAAATCATTCAAAGTGAAAAGGATATATAACTGGAACCAATGAATCTAGATAAAACGTTTGGCATATCTTGAAGGTCAAAACCATTTAATAATGTACTGCACATAATTAATACATGAAGTGTCTTTTATTTTCTCATGTTCAGGACATCATATGGGATTTTAATAGCATGACAAAATTCTGTAATAATAATTAAAATAAATACTGTAGTGATATCTCGGTTGCTGGAACAATTGTGTTGGACCCCTCTCAGTGCATCCAACTTAATATTGCAGCAATTTGTTTTCTTCGTGTATGCTACACCTAGTGTTGTTTGCACATGATAGGACATATAATTCCACATATTTTAATAGTAAAATCACATGGAAAAAGTAAGCAATTTTTTATGTAACCAACAAAACTTTAAAGAAAATACTGTTATACATCTTGGGGGAGGAAATGGAAAGAATGTTTTGAATTGTGTATGCAGGTAAGTGAGCTTTGGGAGGATGGAGGAAGATTTGAGGGCTGCAGTGGTTAATTTATTGTTCACCCCATATTCGAGTGAGGGAATGAATGAGTTAGAGATAGACAATGCAAGAGTGAGCGTGTCAGGGAGACAGTCTGTCTAGGCCCCAAACAAACGAGTGGAGCTTGTTTGGTTAGGTAGAGTCTAATTAGGTTAGGTTAGCTCAGGTAAAGTTTAAGCTAGAAGAAGCATGTTGTAAGATTAGCAGTAAAGTGTTATTAATTAACCACCTTTACATATTCAATATAGTATTCATTTACTTGTTAAATTATAGAAGGGTTATTTGCTTTTCACATTTTTTCAGTGCACTCAAATGCATAACATAACGCTTGTGTATAAGCAGTAATGTTTTCCCTATTCACAATTGAATGTTGTATCACACTTTAGGATGTCGGGCCGATGTGTGTTTATGCTCAAGGAATGTCTTCAGGTTCAATCGTATTGTTTCTCTGTTGAACTGGGTTCCGCAAATGCGAGATATTACTATACGTACAATATAGTGATTTGTAAGAGCTGTATCTAACATAGTAATTGGCAATATAAACATGGTGTTGATACATTTACATACTCCAATATACAAATGGATTTATTCTTATTAGAAACTATAATGTTTATAGTTTATAGTTGTTTATAGAAGCTGTACAAATGAGACACGATACAATCCTACACACTTGTGTATAACATATGATATATTGCAGACAATACAAAACATTACAATTCTGTAAAACTGCTATATACAGTACCTATAAATAATTTTTGTTTGCCAATATAAAGTTTTACAGTACAGTATTCTCATTATGTACAGTTTAAATATTATGCATCGATGCTATTGATTGTAACTGTTATTCATATTCTTTAAAGTGACTCTGGTTGTACTGTATATGCACACATCCAGATTACTGTATGATATACCAAAGCTTCAATATATGTTGTTGTTTATGTGGTATAAAATTCCTGTTACATGTGCTTCTTATAAAGGTATGCAGTTTAGGGTTAGCACAATTTCATGAATTCTATGAACTATTTTACGGAAACAATCTTTAGACTGCATAATTATTTATCTGTACAATGGATAGTCTTGTGAAGCCATTATCATCTTAGTGAAACTGAAGAGTATTGTGGGAATTGACTTGCTCATTAACTCAGTCCAACACACTACTGATCCCTGTAATATAGTCCTGTACAGAACAAAAAAAAAAATTATCGATATTATAAATTTCAGTTCATTGCCTTATGAATATTTACTTAATAAGCAGCAGCAGCAGCAACATATGGGTTGTAAAGCTGTATGTCAACAAAGTTCTAAATACAGTACAACAATTTGTGGAAAACCTGTAGCTTGGTATATAGTGGTGATGAATGTCCTAACCATATCCAGCGCCTGGCCCAAGACTTAAATGCCAGTATAATATAATTTAGTATATTATAGAATTTCATTGGCATGCACAATATTAAATTAACTACAGTAATACTAGTTTCACGACTTAAGGAAGCTGTAGTGTGGAAAGCTTGAGATATTAAGCGGCCACTATTTCCTCATCATTGTCTTTAAGACACTTTGTAATTTTTGGTTTCACAAAATTTCATTCTAATTTAGCTTATTTTATCTTACATTTTTATTTCAGTATTATTAGCACATGGCCATACTGTGAAAATAAATAAAACTGATCGTTATGTAAAAACTAAGACTTGATCAGTCTTCAGATATCCTCCTAGTTATTTATATTAAATTAGCTCTAAAGTTCTCGTTCTTCAATACTTGCAACAGAAAAGTTCTCACTGCGAGCCCTGTTGCACTGTTGACATATTCAGTATAAGGTTACAAATACTGTATTGCAAAACCAATTACAAAACACAAGCTGCAGTTAACCAACTTTATTTTCCAGACATAATTTATTTAATAGTAAAAAGAGTTCAACTTATGTTATTACAATACTCATCAAAATACAGTTCTGTACTGTAAACTGGTTACTTAGTTAGAACCATGAATAATGTTCATTTCTTACACGTCAATGTCCATGTGCCATAGGTTAATAAATGTATTACTGTCATGCTTTCTCATTGTAGCCTTATAAACTAGAACATCCTACCCCTGGCTATCAAGAGCTTCTCTTGCTTAAAACATCTTTTACCACTTTTATGGTTTGAATTTACTTAAAAAAAATTATTATGTTTAACATGTGTTTCTTTCCTTTTTCTAGGTTTAGGCAGAAAGTGGCCAGAACAAAAAAATAAAATAAAAAATGGGTTCCGTGAAATAGAGAACTCTACTGAGCTGACACGGTGCCACTTGAAGGGTGTTGCTTATCTTAACATGAGAGTAAACCTCCTATTTCTCTTGCCCAGTATAAGTAAAGTTTTTAAACTCTGTAATCAGATTTAAATAAACATACTGTAAAATCAAATATTCAAAAGAAATTGCATTCAAAAAAGTATGAGTATCTTGATATCTATGATATGAGTATCTATGAGCAAAAGTATCTTGCCAATAATATGTCTCATAATTTTTATTTGAAAGTATGCTCCCTAATTAACCTATCATGATTATATCTATTACATGGGAGTGTATTCATAAGTAAAAATTGCTAATGCTTACAGGCCACCCTAATTCTTACAATACAAGCCATACTGCATCTACAGGTAAGATAATAAATGCAGCAAACTTCAGTTAATTTTACTTATCTTACTGCACGTTCCATCTCCAGGACTGAATCAGCCTGCGAAACGAGCATTAGGTTTGATATGTAGGTCCCTCTTCTTTATGTACAATTGAATCATTGTTTCAGTGAAGATCTTTTATCAAATCCAATATGAAAATAGTCCTTCTATCTTAATTTATTGTTAATTTATCTCATGATCTTTGAATAAATGTGTAAATAATTTTTTTATCATGTTTGTTATTAATATCTAAAGATCTTCAATCCACAATTGTAATACAGTATGAATAATATATAATTTTCTTTTTGGGTGGAAAAATCTTATTTCTGTTCTGTGAGTTTATAAGGTTACCTAAAGATCTATACATTACAATTGGATACAGTACACTGAATCTTACAAAGTATTTTATGCCGAGTTCAAGCACTGCAATGTGGTGTTGCTATCATGTGTGTACAATGAAAAGCACCTACATAGTATTTCTGCAACTAAACCCACATGAACATATCACCTGAAAATGTTATTTAATGTTGTTTCTGCAGTCATCTTAGCAGTTGTACAGTACAGTAATCACTTGGGCTACTTGTGCTTAAGCAATGGATTAGTAATGTACGTTATTTAAGGTCTTCAGCTGTAATGCAGAGAAAAGTAAGACTCGGCCCCTCTTATCACTTTCAGCCCAACTGAAAGCAACATAAATGTTGCAGTAAATGTTAGCTCAGTAAACCAATCTTGCTACTGTAGTGATTTGTGTAAACTGACACCACAATGAAAGTTGCTACAGTTATACAAGCCTAAACTATATTCTAGTGCAACTTTTATTAAATTGCAACATTCAGAGAGAAAACCTAATCAGTAAACTTATATAGAACACTAAAAAAAAGCTCACCCCACACAAACCAAATAGCCAAAGCTCAACCTCTCCCCCCCCCCCCCCCCTGTAAACACAACTAGGTTAGTACACAATCATTTTACCATTTAAATTAATGAGATAGTTTGATTAAATGTTAATGTGATATTAGCCCTTTAAAATACTTTACTTTTAAATATATCTTTACAAACTACAGTATTATCATCTAGTGATGATAATCTAGAGCAGCAGACTTAAAACTGTGGTGTATGGTTTGATTTCTTAAACTAGTTTTTCTTTGTACAGATAGTATGCACTGTATTAGACCAACAGTACTGAAAACAAAATTATAATACTATAAAAATTACCTATCACAAAGTATGTAACATTTTTTAAATGAAGGATGTATGTAATGCAGTTTTTAATCATTTGCATGAAGGACAGCTAAGGTAGCAGAGAAAATAAATTACTGTATGTGCATTTCTCAATACAGTACATAGAATTTTGCAAATACATAAATGCATTCCATAATTTATTAGTCAATATACTAAGAACTAGTTTTGTGCATCAAAAGTTAATGGGTCTGTTTTTTAACAATCATAAGGCTGGTTTTTAAAGTAAACCAGCCATAAAAACTTGAAAGTAAAGAATTTTGCTGAATCAGAATGGATATTGGCACATATCTGCTTGGGATCAAACCTTTTACTTTAGGAATGAATGCAGGTGCAGTTATATAACACAAGTCAACAGAACAGACATTAATATACAAACATTTTTTTAAACTTTACTGGCAGCTCTTTAGGTACATTACTGTACCATATATTGAGGGATGACTATAATGCAGTTAAGAGTACTGTATACTGTAACAGGACTTGAAATACTTAATGAAAGAACAGCTTAAGACTGAAGTATCCTTGATTCCTGAGGCATAACTGCACGGCTTGTACACTATCTTGAGAGAGCACCTCTGTGTAAGAGTGTGAAATTGTGTTATTTTAACTTGGAAACTGAGTTTTCATAGTGAATAAATATTAATTGTCCTATTAAAGTAGAAACACTAATCTTGAACAGAATTTATAATTTATGCAAGGCTTGCACACCTTTCAGCCATTTTATATACTGTAAGTTTAAATACTGTAGTTACAATATAGAGGAATGGATTGTGTAAAACAATACCAGTGGTAATTTAACTTCAGACAATTTTTGTTGTTTTAAATTGTTGTATCCAGACATCAGTACCGTTATAGTTTCTCTTTCTTCAAAAATTGTGTTAAACATATTTCACACTTGAGTATGTATAATTTTATCATCAAAGTACAGTACAGACATCTTATTTATTGTACTACATCTTTATATCAGTAATAAATGATTTCAGGACACTTTACTCAAGGCTAGTGAACCAACCTTTAAAATTTTGTAGTCAAGGTTTAAGTAAGATAATGTACTGCACTTTATTATGTTTAGTTATAGACTTAACCGCTCAGTATTATTATCATTGTATTATAATTATTATTATTTATTATTATGAAATTTATACATGGCCAAGCACTGGAATCTGTCCTTCAGTATTACTTAATTATCATTCCATTTCAAATGTATCCTGAACACACATCTTGGTACCTTTTCATGAATACATCAATCCTTGTATCAGTGGAACCAACAGCTCTGAAAGATACAGGTTTCTTACCCTTTTCACTTTAGATTAAGGCATATTTTAAGTACAGTGCTATTTTGCATCCTTGTTTAGATCCTATTATCTTTTTCACTTCATTAAAACCTTATTTCCTCCACTACCCAGCCCGTCTTCTCGAGAGTTCACGTCATTAAACTGACGTACTAAGATGCCCAAACCTAACCGAGGACCCATAAATCAAAAAAGGACATCATGTCAGCTGTGAGAGCCGCTATGATTTTTAGCACATAAATTTTTTGCCCTTGGGGGAAAATTTATACGTCAAAATGTGATGTACTATTCGAGAGGACGCGTTACATTGCCAGAGGATGCTATATAGTCGTACTGACTTAGTGCTTTCTCCTGATAATTTCTTTTCTTCATTATCAGATGAAAACATTTATACAACAATCATATCATTATTTTTATTAGTTTTCCTTAATTATTACAAAGCACATACAATACTGAAATGCAATAGTTTTTTTGTCCAGTTAACTTAGAATTACAGGTTCTTTATTTCATATACAGTATTATATACAAATATCTACCCAAAAGAGGGAGTCTTATCTTCATTATCTGCTCAATCTATAGTTGGAACGGTGTATGACCTTTAACAGAAGGTCCTGGGTTAACTTCTCAGGTAGAACAGAGATGGTTTAGTACAGTTTCCTTTCACCTGATGACTCTGTCCACCTAGCAGTAAATAAGTGGACAGATATATACACACACACACACTTTATTTCTTATTTCTTATTTGAGAGATATTCCCCATAAATGGTTCTCAGTGATTATTACAGAAGATTCACGAGTACTGTACCTCAAAGAACAAATTCTCCCATTCACCTAGGACATTTAATATTATATACTGTATAATATAAAACTCACTAATATTCAGCATCATATCTCTATGTTCTACATTCAGGTTTAATTACAATATATACAAATGCCATTAAGTTTTCCATTATCTAGTCATCAATTATAACATTAAAGGTCATATGCAAGCATTTTTAAGAAGGGTAGAAATAAAGTGTCATGGACTGTTCTAAAGCTTTTGATATGGTGCCACATTAAAGATTGACAAGGAAAATTACAAGCACATGGAATAAATGGTAACTAGAATGTTAAAACAAAGAAAGCAAAGAATCATCATAAATGGAAATGAATCTAACTAGAGAAATGTAGTGAGTGGGAGACTGCAAGGTACCATATTGGGGCCAACCTTTTTTGTCATATACATCAATGACAGATGAGAATACGTATTACAAATCACGTCAAATTTGCATTTGACATTAATATTTATGAAAAAGTAGGAAATGAAAAGATACATATATTTCACAAATAATAGGAAGACTGGCAAATACTTTATAATACTGTATAAAGAAATCCAAGACTTTGCATGTGGGACATAACAATGCACATCAAAACTAGAAAATCAACAACATTATCTTGCAGAACATTGAAGAAAAAGACCTTGGAGTCAATTCACCAGTCACTGAAAGTTGCAGTTAAAAAAAAACCCTAAGTGGAGTCAAATAATTCTTTGACTACAAGAAAAAATATACTGTACTGTAGTTATTCAACTATATAACTCTGGTGCACCCATTTGAACTATTGTATCCATGCATAGAGACCTCATCTTCAAAGACATCTCCTTCGGAAAAAGTCAACACCAGGTGATAAAAATCATCCCAGAACTAAGTTTACTCGCATACCTGGAACGGTTGAGGGGCCACAGGGCTAACAACACTGCAAACCAGACATAACGACTGATCTCACTGAAACTTAAAATATCGATCAAGACCACTTCTTTAGAAGATCAGATGTAACTCATACAAGGTGCAACAACTTCAAGCTGAAACTACAACATAGGAAAGAAAACAAATGATTTTTAACCCACAGAGTTAACCCATGGAACTGCCTACCCGCTGAAGCTGTAAATGCTGAAACATTGCTTCAATTCAAGATCCAGCTGCATAAAATCATCAGGACAAATGGTGGTGGGGGGTGAGGCCATTGACAAGTCACTGACTTCCTGTCCTCTTTGAGGCCACTAGTGAGATAGTGGCCTTGGGTAAATTCAGGTAAATTTGTTATTTCCAAGAAAAGCAAAATACTGTACTGTAATTCCAAAATACAGTACTGGTAATAGTAAATTGTATTTTTACTGATTTTGGCAGTGATTACAATATTTAAATTCAACTGTCATGTTTCAAACAGTCTAACTTGTAGTTGTGAAATCATGGATACCATAGTTTGTCAACATTTCTTATAACAAAACCTTTATAATTAAAAGGTGATTGGCAAAGTGTTTACTGTAGGCAGTCTGACTTTAGGAGGAAAGGAAATGGATGGATCCTGTATAGTTAAGAAAAATTATATGAAAGCGAGAAGACGATGGGTTGCTCATAATGCCTATAGTGACTGACTACATACTGTTCTGCTTCACATGCGTACAACCACAGAGGTTTGCTGTTTTAGTGAATACTGACACTTTGCCACAAACACATTTTTAAAAAAGTATTATCACTGAATAAACATTGGCAACAATGATTCGATGTTGAACTGGCGCCACTCCTGGATATTGTGCCCTTTAGGTAAATACTGTACGTAGATGGTGAAATATTAAAGAAATTGTTCATGAATTTTTAGACCAAAATTCGAGTATGCAGTGGTTGTATGGTGCCCACATCTCAAGAAGCACATGAATAAATTGGAAAAGGTGACAGACATACTACTAAATAGCCTCCGAAACTGAAAAATAAGGGCTAGATAAGTTAAATATGACAAAGCTGGAAGACAGAAGAAAAAGAGCCAATATGATCACTATGTCAAGGTAGTAACAGAATCAGCAAAATTGACAAAGAGGAATTCTTGAAACCTGTAACTTCAAGAACAAGAGGTCATAGATTCAAGCACATGTACAAATGAAAATGAAAATACATGTAGTGTATTTAAAATGTAGAAACACTAAACAGGCAACACACTATTTAGAATTGGACTGAAGCAAACCAGCTTAAATGCATGCCTGTACTGTATATGCATTTATTTATTTATTTTGCACATGAATGAAATCAACATACAAACCAGTAACAATTGCCCTGAATATATAAACTCCATTGCAAGGAGAAAGTAACCTAAGGTAATGCTCTAAGGCTTGTGCCTTGATGATCTCTTCCTCTACCTTCCTGAGGTGACGCAAAGCTACAAGTTGAGTATTATGTTACACTTATGTGTGTGTATATATATATATACTATACTGTGTGTGTATATATATATATATATATATATATATATATATATATATATATATATATATATATATATATATATATATATATATATATATATACACACACACAGTATATGTGAGTGTGTGAAGGCTTCCTGAGTATGACAAGAGTGTATAGTATACGGTGTACTGGGAATATATAACGATAGCTGCAAAATGAAAAACATGTGCAATGCAGGAAAGTTGTGTGTACCTATTTTAAAGGAATTACTGTTAAGTGTACTTGATAGTGTGTAAATGATAAAAGGGCAGAGCAGCTCAATTATATCCTTGTAGAAAGAAGCATGGTGGTGCTATGGTGATAATGAATGGTATAAGATAGAAGAGGTGAGAACAAATAGAACTGAAAAGATCTAGGACCAAGAGACTGAATTGATGAATTTTACATTCCATGTGGTGTATACAAACAATATTTTTTGTTTTGCTCAGGAAGCTAAGTTAGAGTATGGTACTGTACAAACATAACAATGACGTGCTTCACTGGGAAAAGCAAGTGATTAGGGCAGCTGAAAAAAAAAAAATTAAGAAATGGAATCTGGATGCAAACTGAAGGAGAGAGACAGGAACAGTGGAGTATAAAAGAGCAAATCATATGAGAAAAGATTAGTTAAGTAAAAAAAATGTACAGTATAAGGATCTTGGAACAAAATTTATATAGTATTTTGTAAATCATTTCTGAAGACTAAGAGCAATTTCAAGAAGAAGTTATACAAAAGTGAAACATGGAGTCTGGTGGAAAAGATGATGGGAATATTTAAATTAAGATACCTTTGCCATTAAGCCATTTAATGGAAATAAAGATGTGTTTCAAGTACAGTATGGTAACAAACGCAGCTACGACAAGTAAATGCATGACAGACAATTCCCCTAATTACAATGGAGCTTATAAAAGAGCAGTCTATGAAATATACATCAGAAAGAGCAAAATCTGAACTTAATTTTGATACCTCCCTCAGCCACTAAATTATCTCAGAGTCAAAATTAAAGTACTGTACATGTACTGTATATGTTTTATGGGATGACCAGAGAGAGACCACGTTACTGCCGTTACATTTTGTCAACATATTGTACTACACAACTGATAATGTATTTCACTGCTCTAAATATTTTTCTGAATACTGACACTGCTAATTGTTTGTAAAGATGAATTATTGTACTGTAATATATTACAATACATCGATATATATTGTACAGTGGACTCCCACTTGAACAGAGCTTGGTCTGCCAGAAAGCTGGATACAATAGAAGGAATTCATTCTAATAGGTCAGTTCGTTGGATAACAATGCCAAGAAACAGTGAAAACGTCTGGAGAACAAGACCTTGTGTTCACCAAATCTGAGTTCAGTGCCAAAAATTATATACAAAATTAGTTACAAATTAACAATACTGTACAGTAACTTCAGGTGATTGAAGTAGTAGACATTCATCAGTCATCAGTTTAATGGTACAGCACTAACATGTGCACAAAAATGTTTTTGTTATTTGCACTTATAAACTCATGATTATGTTTTGTACAAATAGCAACTTCCCGTGCAACAGAAGTTCTTTGACTGAAGGTGGGGTTTGATAATAATCTGTCCATTTGAGCACAAATCTACCATATAACAACTTAATGTTATATTTTGTATTGCATTTGACCTTTAATAATATAGCTTAGTATTTAATAAATTTAATTCTTTGTATCCAACTGATTGTGATCATTTATATGTTAACAATTGCACCCTTACATTTGGCTTGCAATTTTTCCAAAGAAAAAATGAACTTTGGGTAACTTGGCCCTCCAAAAAAGGTGATATTACTTGTGTGATTGTTTAAAGATTGTATATTACTCTTAACTACATAATTATAAAATTAATGTACTATGATGTGATAAATGCTTGTTAAAGTGATTTTACCCTAAACATTTAATTTTTATTAAAATGTTGAAAAAATTGTTACTGTACATGTTTCATTACCTTTGGGCATAATAAGATACACTGGGGTATCAAGAATAATCATAAATACGGTATTTCCTCAATTTAAAAAAGACCAGCATTGACTGTACTGAAACCTTTCTTTCTGGCAGGGACTCGGTGGCTCCCTGAAACTACCTTGCCAAGATAGCTCTTCTCTACCGACTCCTGTCACCCTTAGGAATCCTGTATGGCCTCCAGGGACCAAAGCCAGAACCTGACCCCCCTCACAGGTTTTGGATTATGATCTCCCTCATTGAGAAAACATTCCGAAAATAAATAAAGCATTGTAGACAACTGCAAGGTTCAAAGAAAACATTGTGGCTTACTAACAGAGTACTGTAGATGGAAACACAGGATTTACCACATAGGAGAATGAAAAAATTCATGAAGATGAGACTCCAGGATAGGCAACCTGACCCAAGGCAACACAAGCCTGATGGGGGACAATGACCAGGTAATGAGCTGCCATGCCAGGACTCTTGTTAGACCTTAAAAAACCCCAAGCCTGAATAGCAGCCCATGACGTGTTAGAAAACACTGCAGACAAAGCTGCAAACTTGTGAATATCAAGGCCTGAGGGTAGACCACAGGCTGGCTAGAACAGGGAACCAAAGAGCACAGGCTTCAGTGGGTCAAATTATAACGAGTCACACAATAGACCAGCATAGGTTGTCAGGGCCTGAAGATAAGGACAAAAGCAGAACACCCAGACATTATGGATGCTCGCCAGAAGAACTAACCCAAACATAACAGACATGGCTATGAAGGACTTCAGTGGCATGCCATATATAAAAGCATTCAAATCCCAACACACCCACAACAATAAATCCCAAACAGTATTAAAAAACTGCACTACCTAGGGTGAGGCACCCTACACAATAGGCCAGCCTTTCAGGGGGCAAATTCCTGAACCCATCAGAGAAGTTACTGTCAGGGCAGGGGATGTGCTAAATGTGTGCTAAGGGAAGGGTTGCTCCAAACACATGCAGGTCAAGGCAAAGAGGAGACCAGTCCATGAAAGAAGTGAGGCTTGAAACACATACTCTTGAAGCAAAAACCAAATCAGGAACAATATACAAAGCAAATGGCCCCCACAGGACAGATTCGAAAGGATAACCCACACTTATCTTTGAGAAAACCGGGATTCACCAAATCCAGCAACGGAGAGGTCTGCTTTCACAAACATCAGTGACAGGACTGATTGACTGAAGCTATGACAACGTGAAAGCCAGGAGCTCCCAGTGGTGCTGCCACCTGTTGGTGGCCAGCAGTAACTAGGGGTGGGGAAGGGGGTGGTAAGGTAATTATCAGGAGAAAACACAGTTATTACAACTATACAGTTGCATAGGAATTAAGAATAGGATCGAGGAAAGGAATGGTGCTCAACCATCAAAATACTCCCAGCGAGCATAAGAAATATCGCTGGAACAACAGTGGACATGTTCAAGAGGAAACTAGATAGTTTCCTCCAAGGAGTGCTGGACCAACTGGGATGCGGTGTGTATGTGGGCCTGCGGGCCACTGCAAGCAACAGCCTAGTGGACCAAACTCTCACAAGTCAAGCCTGGCCTCGGGTCGGGCTTGGGGAGTAGAAGAACTCCCAGAACCTCATCAACCAGGTATCAACCACTTAGACAGTTGGGGATTTAATGCTGATCTGCAAGAAGTGAGACAGTCACTATTGTTCAGTCAAAGTGGTT
>WNGS01167840.1:7243642-7255534 GCA_020271785.1 Procambarus virginalis | reverse complement strand
ATATATATATATTATATATATATATATATATATATATATATATATATATATATATATATAGCAGGAGCAAGGGAGAGGTAGGCGAGGAAGAGAAAGAACAGGGAAGGGGGGACGGAGAAGAAGAGAGAGAATGAGGGAGAGGGGAAAATGAAAGGAGATGCAGGGAGAGAGTTAGACACAAACAAGAGACTCGAGCACCGCCGGGTATCCAATAACTTTTCCAATAACATTTGTTAGTGTACACTGTATACGGATTGTTTATTTGTTACCACTACATTTTCCGAAAGCTTAGGAGCTAGTCACAGCACATATACAGATATGAAACCTGTTGTTATTGCACACTGCATGTGTGTGTGAATCAGCACTCTCCAGTTAAGCATAAATATGACTGGCAAGACGTCTGCTGATGCATTAATAAATACAATAACCTTACAGCTGAAATGTAGAGTCGCTGCGCTTTTGAATTATTATATTGTTTACATGAATCCATTATATGAAGGTAATACTTATTGTGTCTTCTTTGGGGCTGTGTTTGTCATATTAACAACGGGAGGGTTATATATGTCACCACAATAGCTTATTGACCAGTGTAAACTTAACTGAGGATCACTATGGCTCGAGTGACCTTGGAGATCTGCAGCAAAGTTAAATCTACACTAGTAATTCCATCTACCGTCATATTATACAAGCAAGAAGAGCAACACATCTATGGGTCATCCAGTAAACAGCAGACTCTTAGATGTTACCACTGCTCGGCTTAGACTCGGCTATACGTATCTCTCGGAATTTGAATTACCTGCTGATGTAGACCTGACCAAATATAAACTGTGTCAGCAAAATTATTCACACGTTCTCCGTTACTGTGTGATGGAGTGTGGAGAGATACATGAATTTAGAGACCGCTCTATAGCAAGTGTTGAAGAAATGTGTGAATATTTAATTCAAAATGATCTACTAGAAATGTTAACAAAATATTCCCGGGTCGCTAACCGTAGGCAGTACATGTGGGCGACTGTAATCTTTCCACCTCTGTCTGTCCCCTGGTTGGGAGGCGGTGTGCAGGAATAACATGCCAGTTATGGCGCTAGGCTCCGCACATGCAAGTTGCTTAGCTTAGACACTGTATTTATCACCGGTCTCGAACCCTTTGTTGATATAACAGTATATATACGATTTGTGCAACTAGCTCATCAAGACTGTAACTTGCTTAGCAAAATAAATTGTGGGATTCAGTCCCTGAGCTCATTATGTGCCTCTGTAACCCTTTCCACTACCGTCGCCCACTAGATGGGTATGGGGTGCATATTAAATGAACAACAAAAAACTCTAGTGGACCTCGATGAGGACAGGAAGCCGGTGGCTTGTCAAATGTCCCCCTCCCCCTCCCCCCGCCCCAATTGTTCCTGAGAATTTTTTTTCTAACTGGAGATTGAACTGGCATTCACGGCTTGGGCGGGCAGGTGGTTCCATGGGTTTATAACCCCTACTAAAAGGGGTATCCGGCGAAGCCCCGGTCTGTCTGACCCGGTTGGCATATTATTTGGGTGACATCGTCAGCATATGTGATGTATTGTGGGGTGTTGTACATGCTGCCATGGCGGTGTGTCCACTCACAGGATGGGTGGCCGGGCCCAATAAACTCGCCCCTCGGGACAAAATTTAAACAAATTCCTCTTCCACTCTTCCCCCCTCCCTCCACCTCTCCCACTCTCCCACTTCCTACAATATCTATAACATTATAAGAACACTTCACATGTAGTTATTTTATTAACAACTTATAAAGTCTAAGAGTTAAAAGAAAATCATCAATGTTTTGGGGTTTAAAGGTTTAAACCTTGTAAGAAAACCTAGTTTACTTTGAGAGAAAAAATATTGTTATTATTTTGAATCCAAATTAATATTGCTATATACGGTGATTTATTCATCTGTTTTATTTTTTTATTTTTTTGTAAAATTTAGGCATGATCAGTGCGGACAGTTTCTGACATTGCAATAATAATAATAATAATAACTTGGAGTCGAATGATATAGTATTGGGAGATTTTCATGGTAGTGTCACTTAGATTAGATTTAGATTTTTATTCAGGTAAAGGTGCATACATTGAGTTGCGTACATAATAGATTTAAAGATAGAGATGGTACATACATTACCTAAAGCCACTAGTACGTATAGCGTTTCAGGCACTTGACCCTGTTTTCACCAAGACTCGGGTACAGCCGGGGATACCCGGCTGTACCCGAGTCTCTCGCTCCAGTTTTTCCTACTTCCCTTTCTCCCAATCTCCCCCATTTCCCCCCATCTTCTCTCTCCCCTCTCCCACCCTCTCCTGTTTTCTACCGTATCGTCCCCCCTCTTCTCCTCCTCTGTCCTATCTCTGTTCTCTAGTCCCTATCTCGCTTCTCGTCCCCTATTCCTCCTCTCCATCATCTTCTTCCCCTCTCTTCACACATCTCCCTCCTCCCTTTTTCCTTCCCTCTTTTCAAGCATCCCCCTCTACCCCCGTTCTCCTTATTCTCCCCCCTCCATCTTTCTCTCTCTCTCTGACACTCTCAGAAAGGTGAAGAATTCTAGGGACTCGTCCTTCCATATTTCAACTGTTAGGTAAAGGGGGAGCTCACCATCCGTCCCGACCCTTAGGACCCTTATTAGGACTAACAGGACCGACCTTGACCGTCCTGTACCCCACAACAATCATGCTGCAAATATAAGCGAGGATAGCCCCAACATCTGGCCTTCAACTTGGGACATTCTTAATAATATAATAATAATTTATTGTGTCGGGGGACAGGAAGCCAGAGTGTATTCATACACGTTAGGTTTATATTGATGACTCCTAGGATAGGCATAGGCTGGTCGGGATTGCCACAATTCAAGAGGGGGGAGCAGCCTGTCATAGAAACATTCTGACCCCTCTCCCCCACAATGATTTTCATATAGTATTATACAACATTATTCACTGATGCCGGGAAAATTTAAATTTGTTATACCTATTCATATTTCGGCCGTAGCACTATAAAACACGCAGCTTCAGTATAGCCATCTCTCCTCCCACTGACCCTTCCTACCGAAGGACGGTCCACCAACTCTCCTCAAATTCAAAGCAAATGGGTAACTATTTTATATTTTAATATTTCATTAATTACAAAAACATACTGACACTCTTATTGTGTTGGGAGAGAGGGAATGTCGGAGAGAAAGGGAAAAATGGGGAAGATGGTAAGGGAGAGGGGAGAGAGATAGCGGGGAAGAGGGAGAGAGAGTAGTCACGGTACTTCAGCTAATTAGTAATCATGTAAAAAATAATACACTATAATATTCATGTAACTACAAAACGTTTCTACGAGAGAAAAAAACTTACATAAATATCATAGTCAGCCAATAACTACACACATGTCATTAAAAAACACGTTTTCTGTTACATCTCTCCAGGAGGACGGAGACGATCTTAAAGGTATTGAAGGGAAACTTGTATTACCCTTAGATCGCATATTTAATAATAATTTACCTGAATTTATATGAGAATTACCATCCCAAATGGCTACGAATGGGACAGGAAGCTGGTAGCTTGTCGAACGTGCTCGCATCACCTTCGATAATTTTGTCTCAGCTGTATTTAAAGCTGAAGTAATGTCTTGGTATTTACGGCTTCAACCGATAGGCTTTTTGGTATTGAAGTTGTTGTACTCACCAAATTGTGCTTGCGGGGGTTGAGCTTTGGCTCTTTGGTCCCGCCTCTCAACTGTCAATCAACTGGTGTACAGATTACTGGGTTCTATCATATCTACATTTGAAACTGTGTATGGAGTCAGCCTCCACCACATCACTTCTTAGTGCATTCCATTAATTAACTACTCTGACACTGAAAAAATTCTTTCTAACGTCTCTGTGGCTCATCTGGGTACTAAGTTTCCACCTGTGTCCCCTTGTTCGTGTCCCACCTGTGCTGAATAACCATATTCCTCTTGTGTGCGTGACATTGGACCTTTTAAAGAAGTGGGCTGGATTAACATCTTCCAATGTGTTCAGTATTTTAAAGGTCTCGATGAGATCAGACCTGTTATGTCTGGGTTGTTGTGTTGTTAGTCCTGTACGTGGCCCTGAACCACATTATTAGTATGCGAGTTAAATCAGTTCCAGGATGATTTTTGTCGCTCTGGGTTGAACTTGGTTAAAGCAAATATGTCCTGCTTTCAAGATGAGGTCTCCCTGCTTGGATACAGTAGCTTGGGGCGCACCAGTGACTTGTACAGTTGACTACCCTCTTGTTTAAGATTCAGCTACTGGGAACAAAAACGTTCCAGGTACACTGGTGCAGTCACAGGGAGGACAAACCCTTCATGCAAACTGCACCTACTATCAATAAGAAGAAGAAGAAGAGTTCCAGGTAGCACGGGCTATGGTGAGCCCGTAGCGGACTTACCTGGCACAGGAGCGGGGCTGTAACTGTTGTGTTGAATACCCGCTAGATTAACGTGTTATACTTCCAATAGTAATTATAATGTTTCGAAATAGTAATAATAATAAAACATCACCAGCAATAATAATAATAATCATATTATCAAATTTGGTTGACATTATTATTATTATTAATTAACAATAATTACATTTATTTTTTATTATTTCATTATTTAAATATACAAGAGTTGTTACATTGTTGTACAGCCACCAGCACACAGCGTTTCGGGCAGGTCCTTAATCCTAATTTTTCCCCGGAATACGACCCGCCAAATCGTTTAACCAGGTACCCATTCACTGCTGGGTGAACAGAGGCTACAGTTAAGGATTGGCCTCCAGTCAATCCTCCCCGGCCAGGATACGAACCCAGGCCAAAGCGCTCGAGAAGCGCTGGGCGAGTGGGTTACCACTGCGCCACGGGGACATAGCTGCTACTCTATATTATTGCAGTAGTACTTAGCATACAGGGGATATACAGATATATTCTTCTTGGTGTATATCCACTGAGAGCTCAGTCTAGGACTGAATCATATTCAGAAGGACTAGATCAATCTTTTGAGTTAGTCAGTAAGCTGTTATAATTCGTATGATAGCCTTAATAACGCTCCTAAAGTTGATAGGCCTAAAGCCAGACACCAAAATTTGAGTGTGCATATTTGAATGCTTGCTGATGCCCTATACAATGTTCAGGGCTAAAGTATTAATGCTGCTTAATTAGTAAGTTCCGATGGCTGTAATAACCCAACACTAAACCATATCAATTAAATATATATTTACAGAAGATGGAGTAATGTTTAACGTAAAGGAAACAATGAGAAGGAAATAATGGCCGGACCAAACTCGGAATAAATTAAGAGGAAGAGAAACTCCTAACGTCTCCATTACCGTGAAGGCATGACGCACCCGCAGCTGATGCTTACTGGGGCCAGGAGCGGGCGTCGTCGGCGGGGAAGGGGCATTTTTTTTTTTTTTTTTTTTTTTTTTTTTTTTTTTTTTTTATACCACAGACGTGGCCACACATTAACAATGCTAACCAGCATATATACATTTTCTTCTGTCCTCCATAGACAGGGTTAGAGATGTGTTAAACATATAGTTCAAGGGTTTATTGAACAATCAACCACTGAAGGTGAGTCGGTGCTTTAAAAATGCTAAGCTAACCTATATACGTAAATACATAGATACACAGATTTATGTATGCCTTACATAAAGTGTTCGATGTGTCATCTACACAGTGTCATTAATGTACATTTACAAAGGTGAAATGTAATTCTGATCAGCTTCCATATATACTTTATACCCATACATACACATACACACACATATACATATATACACACATGCATTCACAGACATTTATCTCATTTACTCTGACACGGTGAGATAGCTGATAAAGAAACTAGTGTGCAATTAAGCACTTAATCACTGAAGGCGATTAAGGTGCTTTTACAAGCTCAGGTTATATAGTTACATCACATACATTGTATAATTAATCTATTACATGGTCAATCTTGGGTACAAGTCCAATATATCATCAAGTGTTCCAGTACTCATATAGTAATTACAAAGTTCAGCATACCTTAGCCCAGGGGGCGAAAGTCAGCCAGTATGGGACATTCTACAATATAATGTTCAAGAGAGTGCATGTTTTCTCTTTCACAAAGTTGACACATAGTGTACTCGACATTTGGGTTTTGAGAAAGCTGCCAGATACGTCTATATCCCAGGCGTATTCTGGCCACTATAACATCACATTGCCGGGTTCTTGTTCTATTAGTCCCATATGTGAATGTTTCCTCACGATATCTATCATAATATTTAATGCTACAGCTTTCAAGGGGCATGTCCGGCCAGTAGGGGGTTGGAGAGGAGGGATTGTTGGAGAGGAGTAGGGGGGGGGGAGGAGGTCAAACCAGGAGGATATATATATATATATATATATATATATATATATATATATATATATATATATATATATATATATATATATATATATATATATATGTATGTATATTTTCTTAACAAACGTCAAATTAATTGTTAAACTGTTAATTGTTACAGAGGTGTACTAAGCCTACCTCGTGCTGACCCATAGATTGTTTAGCTTAAAGTTACGTTAGTTTGTCAGTAGGGTTTGTTGCTCTGAGGAAACCATCGCTCGCTATGCCGTAAACGGCCTGACAAAGCATGGGTGACAAACGTTCAACATCTACTACCTTTTGAATTGAGCAAGATTTTGTTATCACCATTAAACTTAAAATAATAGCCTGTCAACAATTGTGATTATCATATGGGAATTCAGCACGTCAAATTGCACGATAAACTGCTCTTTTTCATCACAGAAGCAGAGAACTTTTGAAAAAAAAATTGACTTGCACTGTGTCGGCCATAAAAACCAAAAGTGTGTATGTGCGTTCGGGCTTGCTCTCACTTTTTTTTATTAACACATTTAGGTACATCTGCATTTGTGCAGTTACTCTAGACTGTATGAAGGGGAATGCAGTATATTAAAAAAAAGTAGCTACGTGATGTTAAAAATCCCCATCACACAGGATGGTAAGTCATACAGAGACATATAATGAGTAGTCTGCACTGGCAAATTTTGGGTGCAATATGAATATATTTTCAGGAACACGAGAGTGAATAAAGTAATTGCAAAGCTCCAAGTGCCTAATGCCAACGGGTCTGAATGGTCTGATAACTGGACATTCGGTGTTGTAGTGTGTGCAAGATCATACCCCAGTTCCTGCTCATCTCAGAAAAGGAAGCAGACACTTTCTGTTCAACCTTTTCCAGAGCAGGCAACATATTTCCTCCTCCTCCCCGGCTCCCAATTTTTCGCCATTATTAACGCGCGCTCACCGCCAACGTGACATTACTCAAATTACCAATAAATTATATTCCCTAAACATTTTCTTCTCTTTCTAATGCGTAAATTTACTTGTTTTAACTGTCATATGTTTTATATTAACTTATGTTAATACATTCTGTCTTCATTGTTATGAAGGTTTTCGTGGTCGCCGTCAACTTAAACAATAAACCATCTTCTCGTTTTCAGTGGTGGTGTGAGGGGGAATATAGACGCCGCAACCATGTCTGACCTCCGGTTCGAGGATGAAGATGGAGACAAGTGAGTATCCACTGCTGATTGTAATTCTTCACTCTGAATCATATTTACAAGTGGCTCCTAAGTGGTGGTGGGTGTGGCGTTCACTCTTGAGGGAATTAAATGTCATATAAAGGAAGCCATTGCAATCTTTCCTGAACGTTTCTTGGTACGAACTCGGTGTTTATCTTAACCTAAACTGTTGCCCAATGTTTATTTTGTCTGATACAATAAAAGCTAAGTTCAAGAAGCCTCCTGTGATATATTTATTAATGTAGGAACATTTTACTTGACACCTTTGGGCTGGGTTAAGTTTGCCTGTTGTAGGCTAGTTTAGGCCAGTATAATGTTGTATCACTACTTTATAAGGGAAGTGGTTTATTATATATATATATATATATATATATATATATATATATATATATATATATTTATATATATATATATATATATATATATATATATATATATATATATTTATATATATATATATATATATATATATATATATATATATATATAATTTTCTTTAAAACAATGTTTCGTATCATCTGATAACACGCACCATAATCCCCAAATGTTATGCTTTATTCTTTCTTTCAAAACTGCAGTATTTTGTCTACTGAATAGCCCTCTTTTTAGGCTAGGCTAGGTCACTGGCTAGTTGTCAAAGACTATGCTTAATTACCTACGTGTGAGCTCTACTGTACCAAAGTAGCTTACGTTATTCAAAGTAAGGTAGACTAAATTACTGAGTTAGGCTAGTGTAACCTCGGTTAGTGTAGGGTAAGCTAAGGTACGCAAAGATATATACGTTATGTATGGGTGAGGGTGGACCAGACATCATCATCCGCTCCCACAGTAGGCTCCAGTGCTTAGAGGGGCGCGGGCCCGGAGGCGTCTTGAGACACTCTTGCAACATCAGGGAATGACCAGCAGTACGTCTCCCCCTGCGCCCGCCACACCCATATCCTGCTTCATTACACGTCACACCACCCCCATACACCGTGCGTGATCACTCCCACGACACCACAAGAGCATGCCTGGGGTGTGTTACCTATAGGCTCTCGCTACACTGAGCGACGTGTGTCAAACAAAACATTGGGGGCAAGTTGACCAATCCACACACTAGAAAATGAAGGGACGACGACGATGTTTCGGTCCGTCCTGGACCATTCTTCACAATCAACTTGAGAATGGTCCAGGACGGACTGAAACGCCGTCGTCCCTTCATTTTCTAGTGTGTGGATTCGTCAGCCACGTCATTGTGACTCATCGCCTGCATTGGAGGCAAGTAACACAGTCACTTGTCAGTTGTCACAGCTCGAGTACCTCTTGTCTACACGTTCCTCTGGCACTTCACCTTGTATGGGGATCTAGATCAAAGATGTAAATGTAGTTGATTTGTAGATGTAGTCAAAGACAGGACCACACACTAGATCAATGCAACTAATAGCATGAAAAAATAAACCAATTTAAAGATAGATCTGAATGTATGTTGAATAACGTGGGACAGTAGTTTATTATAAAAGATAAACTATCTGAAACCCTTGCGCTGTACCTGTATATGGTTTCTAGTAGATTAAGACAATGTAAACGATGGAAGTATAAGCTTTCCTGGAGCATACCTGGAGAGGGTTATGGGAGTTCTTGTACTCCCTGAACCCGGCCCCGAGATCAGGCTCGACTTGTGATAACTTGGTCCAACAGGCTGTTGCTTGGAGCGGCCCTCAGTCCCACATAGCCACTACAGCCTGGTTGGTCCGGCACTTCTTGCAAGAACTTATCTAATTGCCTCTTGAATTCATCCACCTTTGTTCCAGCAATATTTCTAACGCTTGCTGGGAGGTTGTTGAACAGCTGTGGACTCTGATGTTTAGACAGTGTTCACAGGGAGAATATTGTGTGCACAATAAACTACCGCTCACAAGGAGAATATGGTGTGCACAATAAACTACCGCTCACAAGGAGAATATTGTGTGCACAATAAACTACCGCTCACAGGGAGAATATTGTGTGCACAATAAACTACCGCTCACAAGGAGAATATGGTGTGCACAATAAACTACCGCTCACAAGGAGAATATTGTGTGCACAATAAACTACCGCTCACAGGGAGAATATTGTGTGCACAATAAACTACCGCTCACAAAGGAGAATATTGTGTGCACAATAAACTACCGCTCACAGGGAGAATATGGTGTGCACAATAAACTACCGCTCACAGGGAGAATATGGTGTGCACAATAAACTACCGCTCACGAGGAGAATATTGTGTGCACAATAAACTACCGCTCACAGGAGAATATGGTGTGCACAATAAACTACCGCTCACAAGGAGAATATGGTGTGCACAATAAACTACCGCTCACAGGGAGAATATTGTGTGCACAATAAACTACCGCTCACAAGGAGAATATTGTGTGCACAATAAACTACCGCTCACAGGGAGAATATTGTGTGCACAATAAACTACCGCTCACAAGGAGAATATTGTGTGCACAATAAACTAGCGCTCACAAGGAGAATATTGTGTGCACAATAAACTACCGCTCACAGGGAGAATATTGTGTGCACAATAAACTACCGCTCACAAGGAGAATATTGTGTGCACAATAAACTACCGCTCACAAGGAGAATATTGTGTGCACAATAAACTACCGCTCACAGGGAGAATATTGTGTGCACAATAAACTACCGCTCACAGGGAGATGGGGAGCATAATAAAGTAGCCGCGGTTGACAGAAAATTAAAAATCAAATGAGCCACTAAGGTAATACAAACACACCAGAACGCCCATGCAGTCATCCCCCCCCCCACCCACACACACACATTAGAAACCCCACCTTTAAAAAAAAGGCAGGGCCCAAGAGCTAACAGCTGGATCCTGCAGGCACAAATAGTAACTACAGAGTTTGTGCCAGAAACAAGAGAGGTCTGAGGACGCGGCCAAGACGTCAACAGAGTGCGGGAAACCTCATGGCCAGTCAACACGTGGGCCCAGTGTCACTTAGGTGTCTCACCAACCTGTCCTCCTACAAAGAACGTCGCTTTTCGCTCGAAAGTGACGCACTGTCTGTGAGGAGATGTAGAATCTCCTCAGCTAGTTTTCCTAGTTTCTAGAATAGGCTAGTCGCTCTAGGGACTCTAGAAACTGAAGCTTTCAAATTTACATATACTTGTTGGGTGTCATATGAAAGCTTATGTTAAATGCTGGCAGTTAAAACTAATGAGAGGTCTGTGATTGCTCTGTAGAGAGAATTACAGCAAAATTTGCCTGTTCTGTGAAACAGAGAGGGTAGTATAACAAAAACCGTTAGAGGTGGAGGGGGGACAGTGGGGCGAACGCTGCCTCCCCCCCACCAAGGGAGACATTGAGACGTTGTGTTAGGCCTCACCCTCCTTGTGACGTCACGCCACGCCACAGGCGAGGGGCACGTTTGATTGGTCTAGGCACCCCTACTCCTTTGCCGAGTTTTGGCGCGTAGTGCTGTGATTGGAAGCGGCATCAGGACCAGTGCCGGCTTCCTGCTGATTGGTCAAGACAAGGTAGGGGGAGAAATATGGGCATGTGAGCCTCTCTAGCCGCCAAGAGAGTTAGTTTGAATTGGGCAGCCAGGGTGTGAGTAGTGTCTAGGTGAGGGGTGGCGGGCCTGCCACCCCCACCACCGTTATCGCTCCTGTCGTTCTGTTTACTCATATTGCATGGCACTCCAGCCACCCTGGGTGTGTCGAAGCCCAAAATTGCGAGAAACTGGGACTTGGACTTTGAATTGCGCCCGACGTCGTCCATGGGGAGGTGACGCCGGCCAGTGTCACTCCTGTAACCCCAGTGTAAGAGCGAGTCATGCTCTGGTATGATGGGGTTGTTAGTGATTCCCCATCCATGTGTGTATGCCACGCGGCCACCCGCCGGCCGCCCAGCCAGCGCCCAGCCAGCACCCACCCACCACCCACCCACCTTACCCCGCGCGCGCGCGGCCCGGGTGGGGTGGGGTGCTGTGACGTCACGCGCCACCCGTGGCCACCCTCCTGAAGGCCACGCAGTGGCCACATGTTGGCCACCACCTTTGGCCACCCCTTTGGCCACATTCCCAGGACAGCCTAGGCCACATCTTGTCGACGCACGAGGAGCAAGCTAAGTGTTGACAGCCAGGTGGTAAGGACCTGGGAAATGAGGAAATGTGTGGAAGGAAACGTGAGTACTTTATCAGTGTCTCAGATTAGTGGAAATCATAGTAGAAAAGTTGTGTGAGCCCCTAGCCCGGCCAGGCTAGGGAAGTAGCTGAGACGCTCGTCTGTGGCATGCCCAGGTGACTGTGGGGCAGTA
>WNGS01167840.1:7218688-7231202 GCA_020271785.1 Procambarus virginalis | reverse complement strand
AAGTGACGCACTGTCCCGTTTTCTGTTTTGGTCCTCTGGTAGGTTAGGAGAGGACACTTACATTGGACCGTTTCTGGACGTTGGGAACCTTGGAGGACGGGCTGGGGCTGGTAGGCGCGGAGGTCATCTCCGGTGGTCCTACAGGTATGATAAAGGCAGCCGAGTAAAGATACACATTCACACGATTGATTGATTGATGAAGATTAAGCCACTCCCAAGAGTGTGCACGGGCATGAATAGCCCCGTAAACATTCACACGCGTACACTCACCGTTATAACTGCAGACAGTCACACCCAGGCGGGATATGCCACGAAGTGGTTCAAGGGTCACAACCTCTCCTGCATGTCGGGGACACGTAGGCTCTACTGAGCTAAGCTTACCGGGTTCCCCCCCCCTCCCCCCCTCCGTCCCCCCCCCCACATTCCGTCAACTACTGACCTTCCTCACTATGCATGTAGGAGGGAGGGAATTATCAGGGGAAAGCGCCTAGCCATTACGACTATATGCTTAACTCCTGGGTGGGTATCTATTTACTCTTAGGTGAACAGCGGCATCATGCGAAAGGAAACGTGCCCAATCATATAACATAAAACAGTCACACAATCATATAAGATTTTTCCTGTTATATGATTTTATGTATGTCAGTCATATAACAGGAAAACACAAACATATTCGTTCATACCTACCTCTGCGGACGATGCGAAGGGAATATGAAGAATTGAGAAAGACTGAAAGAGATTGGAAGAGGATTTAGACAAACGTCGGAAGTTGGTAGATGGCTACTTGAATTAAAACCTGAAAAGTGTATATTTATGAGGGCAGGAGGATAAAGAAGACCCTTGGTGCAAATATAACATGAAGGGAAGACAGTCTTTTGTATGAGGCAAGTCAAGACCTGAGAGTCAATATACCCCCGACCCTGACGTCATAATCATTGGCTAGAAAAGCTGGGTCCAAGAGCAAAGAGCTCGATTCGGCAGACACAAATGGTAAATAAATTCATACATACATACACACACACACACATATGAACGTCAGCCAAATCAAATTGCAAGGCAACAGGTAGGCCAAGGCTAGTTAATTTAAGCGGAGCATAAAGGGCTCTAGACCTCACTTGCCAGAAGTCATTGACTGGTAAGCACAAACACTTAGACGTGCCACAAACACAAGCACCTATATTCCTAAACGCACTCCCAACCATTCTCTCCCAAAAGCTGAAACTCGGCCTCCTCAAGCACAACTATGCGAGTACATCTACACGTTTAACCACGCCCGCCCACGCGTGCCCGCCCACTCGTGCCCGCCCACTCGTGCTCGCCCACTCGAGCCCGCCCACTCGTGCCCGCCCACTGGAGTCCGCCCACTCGTGCCCGCCCACTCGAGCCCGCCCACCCGTGCCCGCCCACTCGTGCCTGCCCACCCGTGCCCGCCCACTCGTACCCGCCCACTCGTGCCCGTCCACCCGTGCCCGCCCACCCGTGCCCGCCCACTCGTACCCGCCCACCCGTGCCCGCCCACTCGCTGTCCACGACACCTGGCCAGACATAGTGACCTTGGTGGGAGACTGCATCACTCGCTGCTCGGCTATATTAAGGGACCAAGCGGTGTTTATATACAGTAATATACGTTGTCACTCACTCACACTATGCCATATTTACCTCAAAAGCCCAGCTACATTTAGCTGATAACGAGGGACTGACTCCGTTACATAAACGGTAAATTTCTTATTACTAAATATTTAGAAATTAGATATTTAAGATAAGGTAATTATTATTACGACTATATAACCCTTGGAAGGGATGTGAGGATAAGGATTCGGGATAGAACGAAAGGACAGGAATGGTACCCAACCACTTGGACGGTCGGGGATTGAACGCCGACCTGCATGAAGCGAGACCGTCGCTCCACCGAAGCTTAGAAAATTTCAATGAAACTCAAATTAACTTCTCATTCAATAAGACTAAACTTTCATATTAGTTCCGCGTCGTGCAACTTTAAACAACGTTGAGCTTCGGCTCTTTGGTCCCGCCTCTGTACTGTCAATCAACTAAGTGGTTCTATTGTGTTGCACCTGGTTCCTCCGGGTGTTTTCTAACCACTTCACAAGTTACTCCGTCCCAGCCCAAAATCCTTATCCTGACCCCTTCCCAGTGCTATATAGTCGTAATGGCTTGCCGCTTTCCCCCCTGATAGTTCCCTTTCCTTGAACCTGATCACGTGGTCCGTTACTGTGGTTTTCTCCATATAGAGCTATAGAACAGCTTCGGAACACTTAGCTTTTTTCCGCTATGTCGTTTTCAAACTGCCGCTCGGTCTTCACTCCTGGCTCTGGTGGGTTCATATCTGGCTCTATGTAGTCCAGCTCTATTGTCGCCCGTATCCAAGGCTCTCTACCTTTTTCCATTCTTTTCTCGTCATCTCCTTTGTTTCCGTGCATTGCCTATTGAACCAGGGAATACTTATCTATTTTCTCGTCCACCTCTTTCTTGAGCGGGATGCCCAGTACCGCTGTTTCTGCACAATGAACACCATCATCGCGTTTGCTGTCTTCCCTTCCACGGTCTTTCCCCCTTTGGACTTGACGCAGCAAGTCCCTCACCTTGCTGTAGTGCCCCCTCTGTACTGTGTCAGTGTGTGTGTACTCACCTATTTGTACTCACCTATTTGTGCTTGCGGGGGTTGAGCTTTGGCTCTTTGGTCCCGCCTCTCAACTGTCATGATGTGTATGTGTGTGTGTGTGTGTGTGTGTGTGTGTGTGTGTGTGTGTGTGTGTGTGTGTGTGTGTGTGTGTGTGTGTGTGTGTGTGTGTGTGTGTGTGTGTCAGTGTGTGTGTGCTAAACATAGCGCAGCCTCGCCAGACAAGAGCAAGAATGGGGCTCACCACCTCACTAGGACAGGTCAGACTCTCTACAAAAACCCACTGTGGTGAGGCCCACGTGTCCAGGCTCTGTTAGTGTTTACACAGCTGCTCTCTTTGTCTTAACGGCCCAGCTGACCTTAGGTGGGGCTTGGCTGATGGTTCCATTACTGGATGGAGGCGGCTGGAAGACTGGATGGAGGCAGCTAGAAGGCTGGATGGAGGCGGCTGGAAAGACTGGATGGAGGAGGCTGGAAAGACTGGATGGAGGAGGCTGGAAAGACTGAATGGAGGAGGCGGGAAACAAAAGAGTCACGCAGTGCCACAGACTTGCAAATAATCTCCAAATATACAATACTCCTGAACACGGTCCATGATTGGAACTGGTGGTTGTGTACATATAGGAGTGTAGCCGTCCCCCGTGGCACAGTGGCAAAACAACCCCTCCCCCGACCCCCCACCCGCGCGTTTCGCGAGCGATTTGCCCTGGGTTCGTGTCCTGCCCGGGGAGGATTGACCGGGCGCCAATCCTTAACTGTACGCCCATCAGTGAATGGGTTCCCTGGTTGTTAAACGATTTGGCGGGTCGTTTTCCAGGGAAAATTAGGATTAAGGACCTGTCCGAAACGCTATGCGTGCTGATGACTGTATAAGAATGTAACAACTCTTGTATACAAATATATAAATAAAAGAATGAGTAGAGTACACCTGTGAGTGTATGCTACACATATGTCCCGCAACACCCTCGGAGGCTGTGTAGAGGGACATCATCGCGCTCAAGTGTATTGCCTGAGCTTTGAACTGATTTCTGATATTCATGAGTTAGCCTTCAGCTTGACTATGTTTTCCTTTCTTTTTTTTTCATTGATTAAGCGAATGGTTGGCAGGAGCAGTACCTGTATAGAGGTGGTGTACAGGTCACCTGGTCGCCCGAGATGACTGCATAATACACCCAGGTGCTACAGATAGGGAGCGGTGATAACCCCCCAATAATACCCCCCCCCTTTCCCACCCCCAACCCCCTATGTACCGCGAACCCTCAATACCTACCCCACTACCCCCCTCCACAACACACTGTTATGTATAACCCAGGGTGTGGTGACAGCTGCTCCCCCCCCCCCTCCACCTCCCCGTTTCAACCCCCCCCCCCCCACCAACACTCCCCCTATACTGCTATTTCTGGCTTTGTTATTGTTATTGGTACTGCGGTGGCGGTGGAAAATTAGCACTAACAAACAAACAAAAGTTCCAGATAATACACATTGCGAAAAGAAACCCAGACTCCATTATCCTTGACAACCGCCCGATCCAATATGCGGAGGTAGGCAGAATACTGGGACTCATGATCAATAGAACAGGGATACAAATTCACGTAAGGAACCGACTAAACAAAGCCAAACCTTAGGAAAACTGAGGAGATTCCGAAGCCTCACTACAAACATTCAGAGCCACCTATACAAGGCTCTAGTTCGGACGCATCAAGAGTATCCCCCAGTACCACTACACACCATAAAGAAAACTAACATGCAGAAACTGCAAGCAGTGCAAAATAAGACATTAAGGAGAGCAGCAAAACACCGTCCGCCATATGATCAGACAATCCAGGAGCTCCATGAGCTCCTGAACATACAGCCACTAAACATCAGACTGCAGCACCAAGCCATCAGGGTGTGGAACACCATCGAAATGTTAGAGGACCCAATGTTAGGAAGATTACTACAAGATGAGACGCCCCGTTCCCACAGCTGGTGGCCCAAGATGAGACGCCCCGCTCCCACAGCTGGTGGCCCAAGATGAGACGTCCCGCTCCCACAGCTGGTGGCCCAAGATGAGACGCCCCGCTCCCACAGCTGGTGGCCCAAGATGAGACGTCCCGCTCCCACAGCTGGTGGCCCAAGATGAGACGCCCCGCTCCCACAGCTGGTGGCTCAAGAGCCTTGATTTACTTGATGAAAACCCCGCCCCACAGTACATAATTTCCAGATGAAATACTGACCAGAAATCCTTCCCCCAATAATTGGAAAAATTGAGTATGTATGTGTGTACTCACCTATTTTGTAATCACCTATTTGTGCTTGCGGAGGTTGAGCTTTGGCTCTTTGCTCCCGCCTCTCAACTGTCAATCAACAGGTGTATAGATTCCTGAGCCTACTGGGCTCTATCATATCTACATTTGAAACTGAGTATGGAGTCAGCCTCCACCACATCACTGCCTAATGCATTCCATCCGTTAACTACTCTGACACTGAAAAAGTTCCTTCTAACGTCTCTGTGGCTCATGTGGGTACTCAGTTTCCACCTGTGTCCCCTTGTTCGCGTACCACCAGTGTTGAATAGTTTATCCTTGTCTACCCGGTCGATTCCCCTGAGGATTTTGTAGGTAATGATCATGTCTCCTCTTACTCGTCTGCCTTCCAGTGTCGTAAGGTGCATTTCCCGCAGCCTTTCCTCGTAACTCATGCCTCTTAGTTCTGGGACGAACTAAGACAGAGTGTATGGGAGGAGGGAGGGAGGAACTAACGCTAAGTGTATGTATGTGTATATGTGTATAAATGTGTATATGCATATGTATATATAAATATATATATGTATGTGTATCTATGAATAAATCAATATATAATAATAATAAAATAAATAGCCTTGAACAAAACAACATGTGCGGAAGCATCAGGGTGTGTATATATGAATGCTACACAGTATTCATCTATAGACATCCATATATGGTGAAACACATGTGAAACATGTGAAACACCTCTCACACACTCACAGCTCCCTGACAAGAGGGAGCCAGCTTAACTTAGCTGCCAACACCCACACATCGTGTCAGCAAGGCGGACAGCCCGCCTGCTTTCATACCTCTCACTGTATTTTCCACTTCTACACTTCCCTTCACCTATGCCTCTCCTTCCTCTTTACTCCCCCCCCCTCCCCCAAAAAGAAAGTACTGTACTGCAGTGGGTGTTGTGGTTCGCGTCACTACTGCAGCTGGTAGTGGTGGTGGAGACTACTGAATGGAGTCGTGCCTTGGCCTCTCAAGTCCTCCAAAAGGTGCAGAGGTTATGATTATTTTCCGAGCTGCCTGGGTAGGGCTCGAACCCGGGTTGTTGTGTACGGGGGGACAAGTATGTGATGGTGCATGCCGTCACTGTGGCTGCCTGCGTGTGTTGGCGGTGTTTGTCGCGCGGGTCAATTGGTCGTGTTTTATCGCGTGGGTTGTTTTGTCTGGAGCCCCAAGCACAAAAACAACAACCCACTTGAAGTAGGCTCTGAGACCTCGCTCTCTGACGTATGGTAGGTCGGGAAGAGGGGGGGGGGAGAATAGGCACAGTGACAAAAGGGCAGTGTAGAAAAGCGAAGAGAGAAAGTAAACAAGAAGGAATGGTAGGGAAGATAGAGACGGATATGAGGGTACAGGACGACCTGCGGCCTTCGTCAGCTTTTTTTCTGGAAGTTGAGGAAGTAAGTGGGTTTATTCTCGAGTTTCCTGTTGTGCTGTAAGACAGTTCCGCGCTGGGTTTCCGCGCGTCGCTGTATTGTTGCACACAAGTGACGTATTAGACGCCCTTATTGTATACGACGTCGTCCGTGACGTGTACGCCGCACGTGACGTATGAGGCACGTAACTTCGGCTCTTTGGTCCCGCCTTTCAACTGTCAGACCTCGGCGGGATAATGTGTGTAACGTATGCCAGACTGTCCAAGAACCACATGACCTTCTGGAATTGTACATAACCATTGTGAAGCACGTTTCCGAGTTCTGAGGAAAGACTGAGGGAACCAGACCTCACTACATCGGAACAAAGAACAGGGGAGACATGATAACGACATAAACATTCAGAGGATAATTCACAAAGACAAAAAAGCAAGGTTCACAGTGGGAAACAGATACTGTTTAAGGGTTAATGAATGTTATATCTTTGAAGATGTGTTCACTTGAGACAGTTAAGGCCGGCCGGCGTCTGGGTAAAAATGACAGGATCAACAACCTAGCCGGTTTTCTTCATAATAGGGGGGTGAGGGGAAGGGGGTTTGTACATGTTGCTATGATGGTATGTTCACTCATAGGGTGAGTGATTCTGCCCAATAATCTTTCCTTCCGGGACAAAATTAAAAGCAAACTAGAAACTAGAGACACAAATGATTGATAATGTCAGAACACCATCAAATACTAGAGGAAACTCTTGCATTTCATCAATTTCCAGAGGTTGTCCAACCTCTTGGGCTTGTCCAGGGACATGAGAACAGCAGGGTGACAGATTGTCAGACAGACATGGTGACAGATATATTGTCAAACAGGTGTTTCAGCACTGTAAGCGGGCCATACCAGCTCACACAACGTCTGCTTCTAAAAACTTGTTCCCTAATTTTAGAAACTCCACCTGCTTGGTCACACGGTGAGGGAGGGAGGGGGAGAAGGCTGTATCACACGGTGGGGTAGGGGTGGGGGGGAAACGGATCCCACGGTTGGGGGGAGGTGGGGGGAGAGAGAGAGGGCTTTGGGAAGAAACTGGAGACGGCCAGTTAAGGGGACAAGCATTGCTCAGACAATCATGATATCATCATGACAATTCACTGGTTGAGTCATTGGTCTCTAAGTGATATAGAAACTAGAGACAAATCATTGTGTCTCTGCAGCGGGCCCTCTAGTCTGCAACGGGCCTCATTAGTCTGCAACGTGCACCAATAGTCTGCAACGGGCCCTCTAGTCTGCAACAGGCCCTCCAGTCTTAGTAGAGGTGTGTGTGTGGAGGAAGGGAGACGTACGTATTGAGTAGGTATTTATCCTACACAAAAATGCCTATCAATGCTTACGTCTCGCTCACACAACTGAGACGTAAGCATTGATAAGCATTCTTGTGTAGGATAAATACCTATGCCCCATCAACCACACCCTGTGCCACCTGCCGCTAGCAAGGCCACTAAACGGTACAGCTAACCCTCCCCCCCCCCCATCCTCAACACCAGTTTTTACCACGTTGGCTGGAAATTGAATACGTACCAAAATATCAAGTGAATATAGAGGTTAGTGTACATTGGAAAAGATATCAACAGTGTGTCCCACCGCGCATGGCGCTGGCTATGTCTCCCTGCGTTCGTTACCTAGGAAGACTAACTCGGTGTTCTTAAGTCGAATCCTAACATATGTACTCCGAACGTGGATGAGAAACAAAACCAGCAAGGTATATTCTTATCACGATGTTGTCGCTAGTCTTCAATTGTCTCATGCGGATACATTTTCTGATTTAACAATGATGTATTCGTATTGAACCACTGGGGGATGGGGAGGGTAGGAGGCTCGTGGGGTGGGGGTGACAATGTGTACAAATACAGCAGATGTGCTCTCCACAACAGGGATTATATTTGATCAATAGAAGCAGCGCAAAATGGATTAGCAGTAAGTGTCATGTGACTGAATGGAGTTAATGATAAATAATACTATTACACACAGAGATCACACTAACGTGATGCATCAAATGAACAAATCCACAAGGGCTGTGACGAGGATTCGAACCTGCGTCCGGGAGCATCCCAGACAATCCTGGTTTGTGCCTCGGAGAGGCTGCGGGATCCAGTAAGTTCAGTAGAACTTCGGGTTCACCTCTTATACCCTGTCGTAGCTCAGTCGATTAAGGCAGTGTCTGGGATGCTCCCGGATGCAGGTTCGAATCCTCGTCACGGCCCTTATGGATTTGTTCAAATAATACTATTGTTTGCACAAACTATACATAGATTATATTACATTGTACACATACATGGTACAGCATTATATCATGGTCGTGTAACGTGGCTAATGAGGCGTAGCGTGTCGGAGTCTCGTGACCTGACGACTGTTTAAAATGAAAACTTTTTTAACATGGTTTCAACAATGACTGGACCAAACAGCAGGTGTACATCAGTCCTAATCAAACTAAAACTTTTTCTCCCCATTAGTGTTATACATAACCACACCATCACTACCCATCTACCCAACACACACACACACAATGTGTGTGTGTGTGGTTGTGACTTGATCGTTGGTGAACGTTTACCAGGAAATTCCAAGAGAATTTGATTTGTCAGTACGAGTGGCGTAGGCGTCGGGGGAAGGGGGGGGGGGAGATGTGCTTTGGAATTCATATTCTTTATAGGTTACAAACATGCAGGAAGATAGATAAAGATAGACCGGGCCGCGGGACACTAAGCCCCGAAATCATCTCAAGAGAACCTCAAGATAAGATAGGCAGAGGAAAGTAGGAAGATATACAAGCTTAATGGAGTGGAGAGAGAGAAAACAAATGTAAGAATGTATATGACATAATGGACAACTGACAAAGCTTCTCACCCTGTATCTCAGGTCCTATTCTACAGTTAATAAGAGATTACACTCGAGAACGGACGTTAGGGCTAGTTTTATGGGAGCAGATTTTGAAAGGCAGAGTGTTGATGTGTTAGAATTGTTCTATCACAGGGCAGTGTCTTTGTCCCTTGTTGTGGCTTGTCTACTTCAGTAATACACCTCATCCCTCAAGCTCAAGCTTATGCTGTTGTTTTTTTTTTGCGGGATATTCCTGCGCGGGCCCTAAGCCTCTGGCTGGCCCCTGCGCGGGCCCTAAGCTCTGGCTGGCCCACTGGGCGGGCCCTAAGCCGCTGGCTGGCCACTGGGCGGGCCCTAAGCCTCTGACTGGCCCACTGGGCGGGCCCTAAGCCTCTGGCTGGCCCACTGCGCGGGCCCTAAGCCTCTGGCTGGCCCACTAAGTGTTGCTTGTTTCTGTTTTACTTGGGCGGAGTATGAGTATTTATGACTCGTATGGGCGCTTCAGTAAGATTTTGCCATATGTGTATAACAACTTCTGCTCTGTTGAATCTAAGTTGAAATCTTAATGGGCTTGTAACTGTGCACTGTGTTAGATAATGTTCCAGTGGTCTGTTGTGGCTGTAACTGTGCACTGTGTTAGATAATGTTCCAGTGGTCTGTTGGGCATTTATCCACAGTGTTGACATTTCCTCTCATCTTCCGGAACCTGTAAGCCTATTTCCCATGCACATGGGTATCCAAGCCTGATGCGATGTAATTGTATTTCTGTTGTTCTACTGCTCCCTTTCATCAAACTAAGGGGTTCGTAGTTGGTTGAATTCTTATACCAACCCACAGATCCTAATGTTGCAACTGCTGTGTTGTGGTCATTGTACATCTTTTGCATTGCTCTGTTTCTAATTACTTTCTTAATCTGTGAGAGACTCTGTGGTATGTAAATGTCTACATTTCTTCTCTTAGTTGCAATTTTTGCAGCTTCGTCTGCAATGTCATTTCCTATTATTCCCACATGACTTGGCACCCAGTTGATGCGTACCCGTCGGCCTTGTCGTTTGAGTGTTTGCATTAATGATACGACATTTGTGATCAGATGTATGTTATCACATATATGTTCTTGTTGCAAGGTTTCAATGGCGGTTCTCGAATCTGTATGTATGATAACATGTTGTCGGTGTTCAGCAAGAGCATGTTCCAAAGCCTTTTGAATGGCTAGCATCTCTGTTTGTAAAGTCGAACACCCATTTGAGAGCCTCCAACTATGTACAGAGTTTCCTGCTTTAACTGCAGCTGCGGTTTCGTGTCCCTGCTGGTCTACTGATCCATCTGTGAAGTAAGTGAAGCTGTCGGATGCCAAGTTTTCTCCTATATGCATCTGTGCAATGTTACGTAGCAGATGAGGATTTGTCTGGTTCTATTTCCCTTCAAGAACCATAATCTTAAAGTCTGCTGGCGGAGATTCCCAAGGGGCTTGCATAACAAGTCTGCATGTATTTCGTCGACACCCTTATTCTCAGTGACTGTGTTTGTTATATCGAATGTCTTGATGGTGTTTATCACACAATGGGTCACCTGTTGCTGTTGGAGGCTCTTCTGTCCAGAGTTAGTGCTCCAGTGATTATATCTTTAAGTGAACTGATTCTAGGTCTAGTCAATATCTTGGTCAGCATGCACGCAGCAATCCCTTTTACCCTTATTTCAATCGACGTTAGCTTGGTTTCTAGTCTTAGGTTCAGTATTTTAGTCCATCTGGGATCTCCTGTTATGACTCGCAATGCATCGTTTTGAATAACCTCAATGTTTGCCCACTGGCCGGGAGAAAGAGTGAGTAAGGCAGGCGCTGCATAATCAACTAGGGAACGAACGGCGTGTATGTAAAACATTCTTAACACTTTGTGTCCCGCTCCTAGACGGGCCCTGTGATTGCTCTCATTATATTTAGTCGTGATTTTGCTTTCTCCTTTAGATATTGAATTTGCTCGTTGAAAGTCATTTTAAAATCTATCCACACTCCGAGATGTTGATATTGTGTAACCCACTGAAGGTTAATGTCTTGAATGTGTAGGTGCCTGTCTGGAGTGTTGCCGCCTAGTCTCATTGTCTTAGACTTCTGTGCAGATATTTTTAGCCCTAAAACGCTGCATTCAGATGTTACTTTATCTAATGCACCTTGTGCTTTATTGGAAGTGAAGGACCTGTAATGACTAATGCTATATCACAGCATAGCTTAGCAATTTGACCCCTCTGTAAATGTCATAGTAACAAGGTTTTCCATAAGGATGTTAAAGAGACTAGGACTGAGGACTCCTCCTTGTGGAATCCCATTCTCATGCAAGTGGTAGTCCGACACTTTCCTTGCAACTTTACTCTGGCATACCTGTGACTTAAGTAATCTTGAATCCATGCTAGCATATTTCCCTTTACACCTTTTTTAACTAAGGTGTCTAAAATTGCTTGCAGGCTTGCAAGTTCGAATGCTTTTTCTAGATCAAGGAAGATCCTATAGCTGGACCTGAGTTAACTGTTCTTAGTAATGTTGCTATGCAGTTGGCAGTACCTACTCCTCTAGTGAAGCCAAATATGTGTTTATGCAGGTCTCCAGTTACAACAGTAGCCTTTTAAGACCATCCGTTCTGCAGTTTTACTAATGCATGATGTTAATGAAATGAGTCTGTAATTGCCAGGTTCTTTCGGCTTAGGAATCGGTATGATGTCTGCTTTCTTCCAAGAGGTCGGTATAGTTTGCCTTGCTGCCAAGATGCATTGATGACGTCCAAAATTCCTTGTTCTCCAGCAGGACCTGCATGGCGCGATCATTGAGTATGTAATGTTATCAGCACCTGGTGCAGTGTCCTTACACCTTTTTGGCTCTGATTAGTTTTGTTGGTGAAGGGACAGTCACATTCGTCATTTGTAGCTATGCTCTCATGAATGACTGTCAACCTCTCTTGTTTAATTGTTCTTGCTGCATTCGGACCATTGCAGGAAGCTGATATGAAGCTGTTTTTTCTGCAAATTGGAGAGCAAGTCTCTCAGCCTCCTGCAATGGTTGAATACATGCCTGTGGTCGGGCTGGTCGACCTGATATAGTTTAATCTGACCCCATATCTTGCCAAGACTACTATGTTCATTAGAGTTTAACACCACCAAACCATCTTGCCTCCTTTACTTCTCTAGTAACTCGTCTTGCTTCAGATATCACGCTCTTAGCAGAGTTCTTCCTTCTGGTGTGGGGTTTCTCTTCCTTTAGATGTTTTGATGATGTTGACTCTGTGGTTGTGTTCTTTAACTTCATTACTGTAGAACCAATAGTTTGGGGTGGCGGGAGGTTAGAGTTGCTGTTCCATGTGTTTGTCGCATGGGGT
>WNGS01167840.1:7188194-7209038 GCA_020271785.1 Procambarus virginalis | reverse complement strand
GAACTAGAAGCTATGGAATAAGTATAAGTCTTAAGATGCACAAAAATCAATGAGGCTTTCTTCTTTTTTTTACATAGTAATGGACGACTTTTGACTCCTATTAGCAATCTGAAATATTTCCCCTTACCATTCCTCATGGAAGGAGGAATGGTAAGGGAAAATAATAAATGCTCATTTGTACCGGAGAATGGTAATTTTTTCTCCCACCATTCCTTACCCTACAAGTTTCTTTTTTTGTGACACAATCCGCCCCTAATCGGTTTACACACAGGTCCCCAATTGCTGCTTGATGAACAGAGGCGAACTGTTATGGCTTGGCGCCCAGTCAGTCCTTTCTAGATTTGTCATGGGCTATGGTCAACGACTGACCGTCCCAAGGATGGGATAAATAGACTCTCCCGGGTACCGTTCTTGTTTTTCTTTTTCTTTTTTTGCGGGGATATTCCTGCGCGGGCCCTAAGCCTCTGGCTGGCCCACTGGGCGGGCCCTAAGCCTCTGGCTGGACTACTAAGTGTTGCTTGTTTCTGTTTTACTTGGGCGGAGTATGAGTATTTATGACTCGTATGGTCGCTTCAGTAAGATTTTGTCCCACGTGTTCAACAACTTCTGCTCTGTTGAATCTAAGGGCTATGAGTCGAAGACGTCCTTTACTAGACCACGAGGACCTTCTACGGTAAAATTTGCAACTCAAGACGACCATCTGTATTAGTGCCCCGGGAGATCCAACATCCAACACGGCCTACAGACATTATAGCTTCCGGACGCAGCAACAAATTGACAGAGTAAAAAAATCTACTAACTTCATCAGACTGAACTTTCTCCGTCAAGTATAATGTACCTATAAACGACTATCACTACACCTACACCCAGCTCTACAATACCCACTACACCTACAGTAACCCCCTCACCAGGGAGAGTATAATGGGTAGCCTGGTGTACTTTAAACAGTAATATTTAAAGACATTATTCCCGTCTTAGTGATCATTAGTGATCAACGGTCATACCAGCGTAAGATGTTCAGCTGTAGACCGTTCATGCTGATACAACATGCGTGATGATACAGCATGCGTGCTAATATAGCATGCGTGCAGTATCACGATAACACCTCTAACTCTCGTCACTGTTAGATTAATAAACTGGCTAAATTTGATGTCGCCAGTTCCTACTGATACAGTCTGCATTTTTTACAAAAATTAATACCTTTACACAGACTGTGTTCAGATTAATCAACTGGCTAAATTGTACATATAAACAGCAAGCAGCATTACAATACAATGCCAAGACACTAAAACACGGAGGAAGGTGAATATTCTGCGCCTCACAATATGAAATTAAGCACTCTTAAAGCTCTCTTTACAAGATAAACAGAATCTCACAGACGCGGTCATTAATAAAGTGTTTAGAATCTCCTTGGTACGTATTCCATCTCATGCAGGTACATCCTAACATGAGAACACAGACAGTCTGTGTCGTCACAGACCTGTACCGTGTGAATTCGGTGAATTAATCTTAGGAACCCCAACGTCTGTTATCAATACCATATCATTCCAAGAAATTTGGTTTAACAGACCAGAAATCATTAGTATTTAAAATCACGATTTGTGTAGATGTTTTGAGCCGTTTTTCATTAATAAATAGGGGGTGGGGTGGATGCATGGAATGAACTTTGGCCTATTTATGAGGACGGGCTGGATTTTTAACATACCGTAAACCCAAAATCGGTAGCCCGTCCACCAAACAAACACCCAAAGTCCATTCCATGCACCCGCCATACCCCCTGTTTATGAATGAAAGCAGTTTACACACGACTCACAACTGATGACGTCCGAACACTTCCGGAGCAAGTACTTCACTGACGAATTTTGTTCGAATCACAACGCTGTAAATGCTCAGCCCGTCCTCCAAACAAAGATCCAAAAGTGATTCCATGCACCCGCCAAACCCCCTGTTTATGAATGAAAGCGTTTACACACGACTCACAACTGCTGACGTTCGAACATATCCGGAACAAGTGCTTCACTGAAGAATTTTGTTCGAATCACAACGCTATAAATGCTTCACCCACGTACTACAAATACAAATAATCGCCAACAGAACCTAAACACCTAACCTAACCTAACCTATGCCTATATATACACAATATGCCAATATATTATATTATTAATTTATACTTGAGAAAATTCCCGTTTTGAATGAACAGCATGTTAAATTTATGAATGCGTCTGTGGGGTTGACCGCTGGATGTAATGGACTTGAGTCGAGGACGGGTTGAAATGCTTCACCCACGTACTACAAATAATCGCCAACAGAACCTAAACTAACCTAACCAGTGCCTAATTATGTACAATATGGTAATATAAAATAATATTAGTTTATATTGTGAAAATTCTTGTTTGATTGAACAGCATGTTAAAATTTATGAATGTGTCTTTGGGGTCGACCGCTGGATGGAATGGACTTGGTCTGAGGACGGGTTGGCTTTGCTAACGCCCTCTGTTCGAACTGCACCTCACAAAATGATTCACCCACGTACTGCAAATTCAAATAGTGTTTAACAGAACCTAAACACCTAACCTAACCTCGGCCTATCTATACAAGGAATTTATCTATATAATAATGATACTTAATGAGCCAATCCTTAACTGTCGTCTCTGTTCACTCAGCAGTGAATGGGTTCCTTAAACGATTTGCAGGTCGTAGTGTTTTTATCTACACTGTTCTACACCCTATTCTATATTTCATATAGAATAGGGTGGCAGCAGCACATTGCTGTGTATACCTAAGCTTGTTAATAAAAATAAAAACGTACAGTATTCCAGGGAAAATTTGGATTAAGGACCTGCCCGAAACGCTCTGCGTGCTAGTGGCTTTACAAAGAATGTAGTATAACTCTCGTATATATAAATGAATAAATACTTTATATTAAAACATATTTTAAATACACAGTCAAATTAATTGACGACGGCTTCTTTGGGGTCTACTACAGCCTGGACGAGCAAAGTCTGGCAGTTTTTTTACTGGTNAATGATGGAGGGAGCAAATTTCAAACCCACTTTCAATTGGATTCTATTACCATTTTAACAATAGCTGTTATCCTGCATTGTTATACTGCAGCTGCTGTATACTTTTGCAAAGTAGCAGAAGCTGAAAGTAATAAATCTGAAATCGAGCTCAACCAAGGTATTCCAATCTCGGCACTATTAAGGTCAGGAGGGCTGGCACAGGCACTGTCACTCAGACAGGAGACAACACTGACACTCAGACAGAAGACAACACTGTCACTCAGACAGGAGACAACACTGTCACTCAGACAGGAGACAACACTGTCACTCAGACAGGAGACAACACTGACACTCAGACAGGAGACAACACTGTCACTCAGACAGGAGACAACACTGTCACTCAGACAGGAGACAACACTGACACTCAGACAGGAGACAACACTGTCACTCAGACAGGAGACAACACTGTCACTCAGACAGGAGACAGCACTGTCGCTCAGACAGGACACAACACTGACACTCAGACAGGAGACAACACTGACACTCAGACAGGAGACAACACTGACACTCAGACAGGAGACAGCACTGTCACTCAGACAGGAGACAGCACTAGTATAAAGAGTCAGAAAGTGTTGCAAACAGTAAATGATGTTCACAAACAGCCAACAACCTCCGCCACACAGTGCAGCATTGCCATTGCCAGAATTAGGTTGGGATACGGACATCAATGGCAAGTGACTACAGGTAATCAAGCCCCCCTAATGGTGAACATTCTAGTTGAACAATTGTGAACAAACGCTCAGTGCCTTGTTAGCAACGACGTCAAACCAAATAGCATATATATATACTTTGAGCTCTAACTACTTCATTCACTCAAGGATATTGAAAGACATTTATTTTCATAGTTTGCTAATGTAAGCTAGTGAACATGTTGTGAACATGTCTCTCGTCTCATGTTCATCCCTAATTCCATATATGACCAACCATCTTGTGGGATTATATGTGCATTATATGAGCGTAAACCTTAGCTCTTGACGTATACTATGTAAACTCACATATAGTAGTAGTGTACTCATCTAAATACCTAAGCTTGTTAAAGTTAAAAAAAAATCCTCTCAGAATTAGTCACACACAATCGGTGATCAATATAATATATTTTATAAGATATAAAACAAGCATTTATGGTCACGAAAATCTTGAAACGTAATTAATTTATGATAAAAGTTTCTCAAGCGTGACATAATCCGGTACATGATGAAACTCAAGTCACAAAGGTAAAATAAAATGGTTCAATATATCGTTGTCAATTCGAAAGACAAAAAGTATTCCCAAATCTGAAAGCTCTATAACCTTTACCCTTGGAACTGAAGAAAGGTGACGAGCGAAGCATAGTGGTGTTGACAGGATGCAACAATTGACACACTACCAGATAGTGGCAAAAGATTTCAAGAAACGTCTCCAAAAGACTCGCCCTGCCCGGGAATCGAACCCGGGTCCAATTGTTACTGAACCAATTGAGTTAATTGCCGTAATGGGGGGGGGGGGCTCTGAGAATGGAGAACTGATGTCCTATGAACCGATAATATATCTTTCATGCGATGTACAAACAAAATATTTTTTGTTTAAACATAATAATATTACTTGAGACGGCACAGTTTGGCCTAGGTAAGGTTAGGCGTCGTGCTGATGGTGATTTAGGGAGAGTTAAAGGATAAACTGGATAGTTAATCAAACGATCCCTCGTATAATTGTCTCCAATAGTCACATTGACAAATGTACAAACAAAAGAGAGTCACACTTAGGCTACACGTGTTGAGTGGTGAGTGTATCACACTTTCTTGCACCCAATACACTGCCATCTTCGTGCGTTCCCTACACACAACACAGGCTCCTGTCCTCTCCCTCACAACACACCAGCCCCCAGCAGCATCAGCGGGCATCACACCTCCCGCCCGGATTCATCTCCAACACGTCCCAGATGCTAAGTTCTCGCGACATTGATTTGTTGTTCTTCTTCTTCCCACACTTTCTCATCACTTTCACGTCTGGAGGAAACAAATCTGTTGCCGGTTGCACAACGGAGTGTGCAAGTACCGGTCTTACAACAATAACAATAATAACCTTGGGGTTTGAAGTTTCCAAACTCGTAAACTGTTGAATAAAATGTAGAGACAACCGCCATGACTGCTGAATGGATGTACAGGTTTCGCTAAGCGGCTGCGTAAGTGTCCGGTGAATCCTCGTGGCTGCGAGGGGGTACGAAATGTTGGCATGGAATATCCATGAAAAAATCAATAATTTTTATAATACAGATGGATAGCCTAATGCTGCCGTGCTCGGAGACACATGTGTGGTGTTTGGAGACACATGTGCAGTGTTCATATGATGTAATAACTAATTGTTAGATTAGAGAAATATATGTTCGAATTCAATAATTTGTAAGATTGAAGATCGTAAGTTACGATGGTATGGTCATGTGGAAGGCCCGGACGAGGTCGGAGTAGGGAAGTGTGGGAGTGTTTGAGAGACCTTCACCCCACCAGGAGGAGAGACTGGCTAAGATAATGAGTCCACCTGGTGAGTGAGGAACAATAAGTGGGAACAGAACACGACAAACAAATTAATGTCTTATATTTTTGCTTATAATAACTCGTGAAAAAGATACTGTACACCTATGTGTTGGTTCTATGTGGTGCTGGAGTGTGGTGGTGTTGGTTCTCTGTGGTGCTGGAGTGTGGTGGTGTTGGTTGTCTGTGGTGCTGGAGTGTGGTGGTGTTGGTTATCTGTGGTGCTGGAGTGTGGTGGTGTTGGTTGTCTGTGGTGCTGGAGTGTGGTGGTGTTGGTTGTCTGTGGTGCTGGAGTGTGGTGGTGTTGGTTCTCTGTGGTGCTGGAGTGTGGTGGTGTTGGTTATCTGTGGTGCTGGAGTGTGGTGGTGTTGGTTGTCTGTGGTGCTGCAGTGTGGTGGTGTTGCTTATCTGTGGTGCTGCAGTGTGGTGGTGTTGGTTATCTGTGGTGCTGCAGTGTGGTGGTGTTGGTTGTCTGTGGTGCTGCAGTGTGGTGGTGTTGCTTATCTGTGGTGCTGCAGTGTGGTGGTGTTGGTTGTCTGTGGTGCTGGAGTGTGGTGGTGTTGGTTGTCTGTGGTGCTGGAGTGTGGTGGTGTTGGTTGTCTGTGGTGCTGCAGTGTGGTGGTGTTGGTTGTCTGTGGTGCTGGAGTGTGGTGGTGTTGGTTGTCTGTGGTGCTGGAGTGTGGTGGTGTTGGTTGTCTGTGGTGCTGGAGTGTGGTGGTGTTGGTTATCTGTGGTGCTGGAGTGTGGTGGTGTTGGTTATCTGTGGTGCTGGAGTGTGGTGGTGTTGGTTGTCTGTGGTGCTGGAGTGTGGTGGTGTTGGTTCTCTGTGGTGCTGGAGTGTGGTGGTGTTGGTTGTCTGTGGTGCTGGAGTGTGTTGGTGTTGGTTGTCTGTGGTGCTGGAGTGTGGTGGTGTTGGTTCTCTGTGGTGCTGGAGTGTGGTGGTGTTGGTTCTCTGTGGTGCTGGAGTGTGGTGGTGTTCGAGACTCATCCCATGAAAACAGAATACGGGTAATGAGGGGGTATGTACCTCTTTTCTTGCGTCTTTCCCTCATACGCTTTTCCCCCTTCCCCAATCTTCGTCTCCCTTTCATCCACTTCTCTGACCTTCCCTTAAGGAGTTAAGGTGTGTAGCGAGGAGAAACTTGTATATGTACGGACCATTCCCAGGCGGACGGGCTCTTCACCACACAAACTTGAGGCGTCGAGGACTCTTGTCCTGTTTTCCGGAGTGAGAGGAATATCCCTTTTTTGTACGGAATGGCAAATCGAGAGGACGGGCGGGCATGTCCGATGGAGAGCGGTCGTCTTATTGAGAGTTGGTGGGCGAGGGCAGGCGTGGGGGACCGCTGTACGGCAACCCTTGCTATTAACAATCTTTTGGATTTTTTGTTTTGTGGTTGCCGCCTCTACCGTGCGTGTAGCCAGTTTGTGTATGGGTGGCCGGGTCATTTGTGCCTTGGGGGGAGGGTTCCTGGGGTCATTGTTGTGACCTCCGCCCACACTCCTTCAGCAGGAGGGTGATGGGAAGGGCGGCGTTGTCAAACACAGTGTGGGGCCGTTGTGTCCCCATTCACCCTCCCCCTCTGCTGTACATATGTGAAGCTATTCTACTTTTTCCTCTCTTCCTTTCCTCTTACCCCTCATATCAGCGCGCCCCTTCCTCTCTCTCTCTCAGGAGGAGGAGTGCCAGCAACCTTCCCTTCCTGCATACTTCGCTTACCTGCCATCCGTATACCGGGATATTGCTAGAGGTTATTAAGGCCCCGCCAATTGTCTCCATCATATGTAGGCTAACTATTGACTGTCCCAAGGATGTGATCCACAACAGCTGCCTTATCTCACAGGTACCTATTGGCTAACGAGTGAAGATCCGTATACCGGGATATTGCTATGCATCAGGTGCAAAGAAGCGTTATTCAAACACTTCCGTCCTGTCCTAGGTATCAAGCCCACGATTGTCGGTTGCGGGACGACGGCGTAGCCCACTTTGTGTGAACTCACCTAATTGTGCTTGCGGGGGTTGAGCTTTGGCTCTTTGGTCCCGCCTCTCAACTGTCAAGCAACTGGTGTACAGGTTCCTGAGCCTACTGGGCTCTATCATATGTACACTTGTAACTGTGTATGGAGTCAGCCTCCACCACATCACTGCCTAATGCATTCCACCTGTTAACTACTCTTGACACTGAAAAAGTTCTTTCTAATATATATGTGTGTGTGTGTGTGTGTGTGTGTGTGTGTGTGTGTGTGTGTGTGTGTGTGTGTGTGTGTGTGTGTGTGTGTGTGTGTGTGTGTGTGTGTGTGCGTGCGTGCGTGCGTGCGTGCGTGCGTGCGTGCGTGCGTGCGTGTGCGTGTGTGTGTGTGTGTGTGTGTGTGTGTGTGTGTGTGTGTGTGTGTGTGTGTGTGTGTGTGTGTGTGTTTTCTGACACAGTCACTAGGGAGAGACGGAGCTCTAACCGTTGTGTCCGGGTCACTCCGGCGCCACAAGCAAGGCTCCCAGCCGTGATCCTCCCCACACAACTGGAGGACGTCTCCAGTATGGCCGACTCCCTACAACAACTTTCTTTGGTGTTCCACAACTCCACTCAACTAACTTAAGCGCTGCTCACCACGGCACAACTCCTCTTCCACAACTTCTCTCTCTCCTTCACAGCTTTCTCTCCTCCACAGCTATCTCTCTCACACAGCTATCAATCCTCCGCAGTTTTTTTTTATCTCTCTCTCTCCTGTGGTGCTGCAACCTTTCAACCAGTACGACGGTATGGTAACCAGCGTACCAAATGTAACGTGTTATGGAAAGCAGCGACGATGATATACGAGAAGATGGGTATACACTGAGAAGATAGGTATACATCTCTCAGTGAATACATCTCCTTGAAGGACAGGTCTTAAAGTTCATTTATATCACTACACCGGCAGTGTTACTCAGGGTCTTGAGTGCATTCTAAATAATTAATAATCACTGCATACATAATTAGACGAAGAATATAAATGCACACTCTTCACAAATCATTTTGGATGAGGCTGTAAGGTTACCGAATCAAGGCCTCTCAATTACTTCAGTCTCAATTACTTCATGGAAATGTGGGTATTAACATCCCCCCCACAGTAATAACAAAATCACCCCTTCCCCATTAGTAAAATCCAATTCACTGTAAATCTATAACACCCCCACTGTAAAAACCCAATTCCCCCTTATAAAATCCCGTCCTCATTTCAGAAGATCACCCTCGACAAAAATCTACAAACCCCCGAAGTAAAAACCCACGCTGCTATTAAAAACAAATACTTCATATGACCTATCGATACTTATTGGCACAAGTTTGGCGCAATTACTGAAGGGGTTTGTTGGAAATTCACTTTCTTTCGACAATTATCTTATCCGTTTAAAATAACTATATTGGCAAACATAATACCTTTGTTATAGATTCACACGCGAGGTCCAGCTCCAACACTTACACAGTGTAACATTTTGGAGTCATCTACGAGCAGATAATGGAGTACCAATGTGCCTACTGGACCAGCCATCGCCTCCTCCTCGATGCTGGACTTACCTTCACTTCCTTCCAAGTGCTGGATTTACCTCCACCACCTCCCAGGTACTGGACCGGGTGCTGGACCGGGTGCGGGACCTTCCTCATTTCCCACAACTCTGATACTCGCCTAACCGATAGTAACCGAACAGCGACTATAAGAAAGTGAAGTTAAGTACTTTGTGCTCCGCCAACTATTCTCTTGTTTGGTGTCTTTTATTAACGTGACTAACGTTCCCAACCAAAACACAAGCACTCAGGAACTCAACCAGTTCTTGTAAAAACAAGGAAAAGGACAACAGTCGCAACTGATATGTTTTAGATCACACTTCTCTTTGTTGACTCATTAATGAGAAGCTCAATGACTGGTAAAACATGCTTAAGTAACGTTCAATAAAATGCTTTTAGTGTTGGAGTAACGTTTCTTTCAAAGTCGATTCATTGTTACAACAACGTCATTTGCCCACCTTTTCCATGGTAGGTACCATCATATAACATTAAATCAACGTTATAAACGTTGATTAAACATTACTTGAGTATGTGTTGATTAAACGTTACTTGAGCATATGTTGCTGGGCTGCAGTGATGGGGTCAAAAGACTCGTGTACATATCAAAATGTGATGGGTGGCCACCGTAGACTCGCGCTGACAACCAATGTCGTCGCTCTTGGCCCTCAGCTCCCCAAGGCATAACTGTGAATATCTCTGAAGCTAGACACATATAATGAAATAATCAATGATGGAGTCAGAGTTTGTCTCCTGTGGATTCCTTCCCATATTGGTCTCCGAATACATGATAGAACTGATGAGTTGGCAAAGACTTTTGCTCGTAAAGAGGGAATTAATTACCAACTTGGACTGCCTTTGAGCAGCCTGAGGGCAGCAATATTCCGGAAACATCAACTAAATTTTTAGGAGACTTGAGGTAAAGTGAAATTCACGCCAGTTCCTCCATCTATCATCATTCTATTATGCAGGAAGAACCGCACGTCTATGGGTCATCCAATAAGGTCAGCAGACTTCTAGATGTTACCACTGCTAGGCTTAGGCTCGGCTACAAGTACCTCTGGGAGTTTGTAACATCTGCTGATGTAGATTTGACTAAATGTAAACTCTGTCAGCAGAACTATTCGCATACTTTGCGTCATTATATAATGGAATGTGAAAAAAAATCGCGGAATTCAGAGATAACACCATCAATAGTGTCCAAGAAAAGTGTAAGTACTTTATTCATATTGATGTGCTGCCCGAAATCTTAGCGAAGTATCCAAAATTTGTTTACTGTAGGTAATGCCTGCACATGACTGTAAAGCTGCCGCCCAGTTGGGTGGGTGTGCAACAAGACTAGTAACTGTGTGACTCACCATAGATGATAAGTTCCTTGTATAGTGACTGTTGTGAGCCTCTTGTTGAATCACTTGTGACACAAAAAATTAATGTGTGTACTTGTGTAGGTGATTGAATATGTGTATGTATATATATATATGTACATGTATATATGAGTATGTGTACATGTATATATAACATTAATAATTGTGTAACTACCTTCAAAAGATTGTTATTTGCTTAGCTAAACGAACTAGAGGGTTCAGTTTCTGAACCGATTATGTGCCTCTGTAAACCCTTTTCACCACTGCCCACGGGATGGGTATGGGGTGCATAATAAAGAAAGAAAATGAATTGAATTCTTGTGGATGCATAACAAATAAATCAATCAATCTTGGCAGTTTAAAGTTTTAGTTAATTTATTCGTTTTGTCGGTGACAGAACGCCTGTGTATATACATTAGGCTTGTATCAAGGTCCTCTGAAGGTGGAACTACTGACCCTCCCTAGCATACAACCCCACAACTGTTGCCTAACCCTGGGCTACCTATTTACTAGTAAGTGAACAGAGGCATTAGGTGAAAGTCAAACATGTTTATCTAATTCTGTCCCGCCCGGGAATCGAACCCAGGACCTCCGATGTTGAGTCGAGAATGCAATCAGCTGTACTACATATAATCAATGACATTGTTGTTATATCCTATACAGGTACTGTACACTGATTTGTCATGAGTTATATTTTAGATTTTTTTTAAATATATGCACTCACGGCCGAGCAGACAGCACGCTGGACTTGTGATCCTGTGGTCCTGGGTTCGTTCCCAGGCGCCGGCGAGAAACATTGGGCAGAGTTTCTTTCATCCTATGCCCCTGTTACCAAGCAGTAAAATAGGTACCTGGGAGTTAGTTACCTGTCACAGGCTGCTTCCTGGGGGTGGAGGCCTGGTCGAGGACCGGGCCGCAGGGACACTAAAGCCCCGAAATCATCTCAAGATAACTTCAAGATACTCAAGCTATTAATGACAAAAAGTTTGTATGTTCTGCTTAAACTTTTCAGTTTATTTGTTTATAATTGTTTTTGTTTGGTCTTGCTTTATAATAGTTTGTAAATAAGATTTGTAACCACATTTATGTGGGTAATAACATTTCACTCACTAAGGCCATCAGTGCCTCGAACTGGGGACCACAAAAGCTAGGATGACAACGGCGAGGTTATCTTTATCTTGTCTGTATATTGCAGTAGCCTTTTGCAGTCCATTGCTACAAATTGCTAGTCACCCTTAATTAGATCAATCAGTTGACTGAAATGTTTAACAAAAGTTTAACAAAATATAATTAATTGAAGTTCTATCTTGTGCACTGGTAAATGAATGTCCAGACAACGGATAAGCTGCTCAAATATTTCTCATAATGTCTTTTTAAGATTATAACAATTTATAGGACATACTTATAAGGTAACAAAGGATATCCCTACAATTTTACAATAATTAAGTCATACTTGGGTAATGGAGAGTTAGCTTCATTAAAATTTAATGATGGTGAGGTGGGCTGACAGTCGATTATAGTTTTATTCACCTGAGCGGCCAGTTAATGAGAGCAAATTAACCGAGTGTTAATGAGGGCAGATCCACTCGATAAAAGTGTTATACAGAGGTGTTAAGTATCCTTCATCCCAACCTGCTGAGAAAGGTCAAATTTTGTTTTACTTTCTGGTAGAATTTCCTGCTTTTCTTTGTCTAAAATATTCTTGAGAAAACCCAGTTACTTGTTTCACAACGAATTAATAATATTCTGTCTCGTAATAAAGTGTGCTATGCATAATATATCTTTATGGGTGAGGTCTTCTTGCCCCTAACTGTCCCATCCTTGGACCAGGATTCACAAAGCACTAACATATCTATCTAAAGATCTGCACCTCTTATCTCAAATCATCGTGTCTTAGTCTATTTATTCAACACATATGAGCTCCAAAGCATTACAGGGTCGATTGGCAGTCAGTAGATTGTCTGCATCTACTTCCTCATCACAATCGACTTGAGAATGATCCAGGACGGACCAAAACGTCGTCGTCCCTTCACCTTCTAGTGTGTGGTCTGGTCAACATACTTCGGCCACGTTATTGTGACTCATCGCCTGCATTACAGGGTGGACCTCACCTCAAGGGTATATTATGGGCACTTCATAGCACATAGCATTGAATTTACAGTCAAAAAATAGGTTTTGAATAATGTTAAATCAACAAAGGATCAATGTTATCAATGTTGATTCCATGTTACATCAATGTCAATTACCCAAAATTAGCCCCGAGGGAATGGGGGGGGGAATATTAAATAATTAAGGTTATGGTATACAGTATCAACATATCCTCATAGACCATGTTTGATATACTATACAGAATTGAACATAATGGTGCAAAGACATAAATCATGTATAAGTACAATCAAAATGACCTTCAAATATAGTAGAGATGAATCCGTGTCCACTTGCTCACTCGCCAACCATCCACTCACTGGCCAGTTCCAACAGTGGTTGATGGAACTGTGGAAGTTAATGCACAATGCCCACCACGCCTCACCATAAAGTAGTTAACCAATGTCAAATATATTACTTTTTCTCATTGTCTATTTTGGCATTTTTAGGAACAAATTTGTGAGGAATACTGACAGAGTACAGTTTGAAGATGATGAAATAAATCAAGCCTTGTTCCACACTAGACTGAATTAGTTTGCATTACAGTATTTTGAAAACTGTTGAATGGAATGAGAATCTTAATTCATCCTTAAGAGACTGTTATTGTTAGTTTTCCCCATATCTTGTATTCAAGCTTAGCTAGACAGTGGATATTTTATTAATTTTATTATGAATTTATATTATGAGGGTTTTTTAAGGGAAAATAACAGGTTCTGCATAAGGAAAAACTTAAATTACCTGACAGTGCTAAATGTGAATAGAAACTCTAAATTTGTATGCTGTGAATTCAGAAACACATTTTCATCACTATTCGAGTGTTTGTCATATAATATTTTACTAGTTTATTTACAGTATAATCTGCAAAGGATAATGTAAAACTTATGAACTTATTTTTAAACAAATGTTATTTTATGCCTTATTTTTAAACATAAATCTTATAAGCAAATCTAAGATTGTAATAGTGAAGAATGTAACTACTGTGTACATTAGCACTAGTGTACACTATATGTGGCTAGATTTGCAAGATTTCCTGGTCAGTGTTCATATTGCCCGAGATGTTCAGTTTTGTGCAGCTCTCTCTACGTATTGGCCAACCCTATCTCTAGCACGGCTTTTAGCCACATCTAAAGGTTATACTCTGATATCCACATTTTATCATAGCAGTGCATGAATAACTTCCAATAAAGGCTGCTAACCCATTAATTAAATGCTTTTGTATATAAATCAAATTTACTAAAGTGTTGTGGTTGTGTTCTGTTTATCTCTGAACATTGTGTAACTGGTTTGTGGGGGTAGTAGGTGGTCACACGTATTGTGCGCGCACTCTGGATATTTTTGTATATATCTATTGACTTCTTACCAGTATGTAAGGATGATTATTTGTGTGGATTGGAGTACTGTATTAAGTGTTTTCACCAGATTCGTAAATTGTAACTATTGTGGTAAGGTGACTGATGAGAGTTGAGCCGTTTGGGGATTTTGTCATATTTTGGTGCCTGTGCGGACATTACCTTGGGAGTGGAGATTCTGGACTTAGTCAAATTTCATGGTTTGTGGACTTAACTTTTGAGACGAGATTCCCGACTTCGGCGGATATTTCAGTCATTGCAACTAACGTTTGAAGATGAGCAATTGATATTGCCATTGGTCAAGTCATTGCAGACTTTAACTTCCATAGAGATATTCTTGACTGTCTATTTCCAGTCATTTTGGACTCTACTATTTGAGAAGAGATTTTCGACTTTACCATTTGCCAGTGCAATTAGGACTAAAGGTTTTTCTGAAGGCAAAGTGATAGTGAACAGACTTGTGGTATTGATGTTCATGGCGAGTCATTATACCCCACTCTGGTTATGTAACATCACTACCCACCATGTTCACAACCTTTCAGCCAGTCTTGAGTTGACTAGTGAACCAAATGTTATTAGGCGATTCTTGCTTAGTAACATCTAGCAGCTATGATTTGTACTTTGTGTTAATTTACTGCATTATTTAGTTAAGAGTATGTACTGTATAGAGGTTTGTGCATATAAAAAGTGGTGTCATGTAAATAAGTTCGCCCCAGTAAACTAAGTAAAATCCACCATAAACTGGTGGATTTTACTTAGACCTTCACTCTACCCTAGACATTACTACTGAATAATTTGAGGCCAGGTGGCTCATTGATTTAAGAGGGAAAGTTCTATTCCACAAGCCTTGCTGTGGATCATGACAAGACAGTGAATGGGTCAACTTATAATGTCACCTTACCACAATAGTTACAGTTTACAAATCTGGTGAAAACACTTTGATACTCTGATCCACACCAATAATCCTCCTCTTTACACACTGGTAAGAGGTTAATAGATATATTTACACAAAAATATCCAGAGAGCATGCACACACACAATGTGTAACCCCCCTTCAACCCAGACAGACCACAAAGGGAGCAGCTCGCTAACAAAATGGGATTGTCTATTCCTGGCAAGCATTTCTCCAAAGCAGTATAATCTTCCCAATTTTACTCATTACTTTTAGGTTAAAATTTATTTTTTCCATATGATTGTTGTTGCTCCGTTGGTGCCCTTTGATTTACAGGTTCCTCGTACATGGCAAGTTGGGCAATCTTGTCAGAACTGTCCAGCCTCTCCGAGACACAAACCAGGGTTTTACACAATTCCCCCAATTCCTTTACCATGTCGTAGCTCAGTCGTTTAAGACAACGTCTGGGATGCTCTCAGACGTAGGATCGAATCCTCGTCACGGCCCATGTGGATTTGATTACTATTTTAGTGTTAGTACGAGTGTTAGCTATTTTAGTTTAATGTGAGAACATGCTTGCAATCCAACACACACACTTGTAAAATGCCCATTCCCCTCCTTCCCCTTCATGCTGTAAAATGTAGTGCATAATTTTGATACAATCCATGCCTTATTTCCATTAGCTATATACCAAAATACTGTAATATTGAATCAGGATTTAAACACGCAAAAGCATTCTGGATATTTATTTCCAGTTTTTCAATTATTTCATATATAAAGTTCACCTTGACAGAATAAATTCTGTTAATGCATAAAATTTAATAAAAAGTTAATGTTTTATGAAAAGGAACTGTTGGCGAGCAATAATATGCCTAAAAAGTACGATTATATTCAAAGTCTTATGAACTTTATTAACCTATATATATATTATATATAATATATATATATATATATATTATATATAATATATATATATTATATATATATATATTATAATTTTATTTTGCTAAATCTCACATCAACATTAACTTTTTATTATCACGGCTCCTCCAAGGCAACAAGTTACACAATTACTCAAGTTTCGAAACGTCTACCCACAAGCTCCAGTCAATTTTGCAAATTATGCTGCTTGTCTGAAATTAAATATAAGCATATGACTATAAAGCAAGAATAGCTATTGCCAGGTCTTGCAAAGATGTTATCTAACAGAAAATATATAAATCTGAACTTTAATTACAAAAGCTGAATATATTACTGCATATTCACCATTTCCATATTTACAATAATATGAGCGCTTCGTTTATTGGCAAGCATCTGGACAACGTGCCGCATGGCTTAGATCATTTAATTTAGATTGTATAAAGAGCAAGAGAGAGTACAGTACTGTACCACAAACAAACAAATCTAATACCCATTACAAATATTTTCTACATCACTTAGCCAATGTATGGCACATGCATATGGCATCCTTGCCACATGGCAGCATGGCTCTTTGGGGTGTGCCAAATTTACTCAACTTTCACTTGCAGCTTTCAATTCAACTATTTTCCCCATTCTCTTATTTCTCTAACGTGCTCTTCGACCTTTCTCCACTTCAATTTCCTCTCCATTATGTTCTTACCGAAGCAATCCTTATTGTTCTTATTCCATAATGACCAAAAAATAGGCCCTCCCAACTTGTGAATTAGCCAACCCAGCACATGTAAATATTTTGCATGACTGACCTGTCTTCTTGTCACCTGGGAAATTGTGGACATATTTTGAAAAGGTTTTACTATGCCTCTGAGACCTGTTTGGTAGCAACTACTTGAAGTAACAAGACCAATCTCATAACGCTTTCATAATTACTCCAATTCCATTCAAATACAAAATCTTTAGTAAACTTTATGTACAAAATGAACTTTTACTGTATGTGCAAGTATATTTCATTGATAAATTTTGGATTATATATTTCACCCACATTCCTATTAATTCTCTAAGGAAGCTGAATTTTAAAATTAAAATATTCATTTAATCAGGGACTGAAAAGATAAGTTATATTATCTGTACATTGTCTATAAACTATTTTCTCTGTAAATACTAAGTTATTTAAACATTGTTCTGTATTTATAATAAATGAACTTAAAATTCACAGCTATATTCTCTTGTTAAGTAACTGCTACAACATTTTAATCTGAATACCAGTATATATGGAAGGACTTAAAATAACTTGAGCTTATCATATAGTACCATGTTACAATTTATTTCCCCTCTACACACTGACAATCTAGGTTTACACCATAGGTCCACGATCCGTTGCAGACACAGCAGAATTGCAATATGGACAACATTGGAAGGGAAATGTTAGCTTCAGGTGCCAATTACCAACCAGACTAAGTTATGCTGACTTGTAGAGTTCAAGAAGCAACAGCCTCGCTGATCCGGAAGACATCACAGAAACTTTATCTCAAGCAATGGTAAAGTCTTTAAGAGTACCACCAGGTAAATATGTTATGTTCATGTGAACAATTTATTGCAATCAAAGTTTTTGCTTGGCTAAATATACCACCTTGTTAAACAGCCACTACTCTCATCACATTCCCTTTACCAACATAAAACAAATGGACCATCATTAACCAATTCCAACCACTCTCTGGACGTTAATTTTAAGTACAGTATATCTAAACTGTCAAGAGCTCTCTCTCAACCCCCACTTATTTTCCAATACCATATCCTAAAACGTACTTTTTCAGCCACTTCTCCAGGCTCGGCCTTTGTAGATCATTAGCGTAATGCTCTTGTGCAAAAATCACGAGAGCTCAGAGATGTCATTACATGTCGAGTCATCTGTGTAGTTTTCTGTTTTCATGTCATTCAGGCCAAGCTCTTCATTCTGTTCAAATGTGCGCTCATACTCCTCAACTGTGATCTCTGGATCCTCATCTGGAGCATAAATATTTTGTAGGTAGCTGTTCCCTGCTGGGTCATCCAGGATAATTGTAACTTTAAGGTTGCCATCTATCACCTGTTGGAATTAAAATGTTATTATGCAGAGCATAATAGGCATGGGTTGCTTACTGCAACTATGCAGCCTTTATGAAAGTAAGTAAGTAATTATCAATAGAAGGCACCAAACCGGGAAGGCTATGTAGCACCATCAAAAATGCGGGATAATCAGAGGGCGCTAAATATCACCAAGGATGCCAATACGAGAACAAAAACGCATAAGGCGAACGATATCAAAAGTATCAGAGTCGCCAAGAATTCTATCGAGGGACAAACGACTGCGGGGGGCAGTCGGAAAACAAGACACACGCTCGTCCTGGAAGTCAGGACATTCAACAAGGATATGTACGACCGTAAGGGGGACAATGCAATTCGGACAATAAGGAGCAGGGCGGCGCTCCATTAAGTGACTGAGTTAAACGGGTATGGCCAAGACGTAACCTAGCCAGAGCCGTTTCCCACCGTCGGTTATGGTGGCAGGAGGAAGGCCACTGGGACACACGACTCTTGAGAGTACGCAGTTTGTTACCAATAACAGAAGACCAACAATGCTGCCAACGGGCAAGGATGGAGGCATGAATAACTGGGTAAAAGTCAGAATAAGGAACACCTTTACGGGAGACGGGACAAGTGCGGATAGCGTCCTTAGCGGCAGTATCCGCACGCTCATTTAAAGAGACACCAACATGGCTGGGAACCCAGCAAAATGCAACCGACTTAAATTTACTGGAGATAAGAAACAGCCAATGTTGAATTTCGATGACCACAGGGTGGACGGGACTAAAGGACCCTAAAGCCATGAGGGCACTACGAGAGTCAACTACTACCACGAAGGAGGACTGTCTCCGGGAAAGCAGGAGACGAAGAGCATAGAGAATAGCATAGAGTTCTGCTGTGAAGATGCTAGCCTCAGGAGGAAGGCGACACATATAAGTCTGGTCAGGAAAAACAACAGAGTAGCCCACACCATCAGCAGACTTTGACCCGTCGTGAAGATGGAACGGAGTGGGAGTGAGAAGAAAAGTGCTCAAGGAAGAGGCGTTTCAGAACTGTAGGAGGGGTAAAAGCTTTAGTGATGCGGGTCAGAGAAGTACAAAATTTGGGAAGGGGACCCTCCACGGGGGTAAGGAGGGAACAATACGAGGAGAAACATTAGTAAGATGAACCGAAAGAGAATCTTGTAAGCGAGACAAACGGACAGAAAGAGGAAGGAGGTGAAGAGGAACAGGAACTACAGGAGGGGTAAAAGTCAAAGCACGATAGAGGCGAGACTGAGGATGCTGTAAGGATCGCGCTAGATAGCGAAGACTGTACGATCACGGCGATCCTGGAGAGACAAAGCCCGTGTCAGCGTACAAACTGAGGGTAGGAGTGGAACGAAAAGCACCAGAGCCGAGGCGCAACCCAGTATGGTGCAAAGGATCAAGACGGCGAAGAGTAGGAGAAGCAGAAGAGTATGCAGGACAGAGAAAGTTTTGAAGGAAGAGAGGAAGATTACCACGAAGGCCAAAAGAATGAAGTTGGGACAGAATATGGTATCTCCAAGTCGTGTCATAAGCCTTTTCCAGGTCAAAAAGGACAGCAACAACGGAGGTCTTCGCAGCAAAAGCAGTACGAATATACCTCCAAGTTCACCAGGACATCAGTCGTACTGCGGCACTTGCGAAAACCAATTGGGATTGGAGAGAGAGGTGGTGATGGTGATCCATGAACCACATGAGACGGACATTTACCATACGCTCAAACAGCTTGCAAACACAACTCGTGAGAGCAATAGGGCGGAAGTCCTGAGGGGACGTACCGAGAGACCTGGTTTCCGAATAGGGAGTACAACAGCATCGAGCCAGTCCACAGGGACGGACGACGACTCCCAGACCTGGTTATACAGATTCAGTAAATACTGAATCGTGCACGGAGGGAGATGGCGAAGCATCTCATAATGAACGTCATCCGAGCCCGCTGCCGTAGATCCGCAGAGGGCCAGGGCAGACTGAAGTTCAGAAAGAGAGAAAGGGTCATTATAGGGAAGCGGAGACGAGTGTGAAATCTAAAGGATAAGATTCAAGAACAGGCTTATGAAGAAGGAAGGATCTGGAAGATGAGAACCAGAGCTAACAGAAGAAAAGTGGGAACCCAGTTCGGCCACGACCTTCACTGGATCCGCCACAAGAGTCCCACGGAGGTGGAGAACTGGCGAGACATCCGGAACGAACTTGCCCGCAATCTTGCGGACCTTCTTCCAAATCTGCGGAGAGGAGTATCGGATGAAATGGTGGAAACTAAGATTTCCAACTCTCACGTTTAGCAGCACGGATGGTCCTACGGCCACCGCACTTGCCTTCCGAAAGAGAATAAAAGAATCAGCCGTCTGCCGGCAGCGGTGTTTTTTCCAGGCTGCACGCTTACAGCGGACAGCCCGAGCACAGTCCGCATTCCACCAGGGAACACACTTCCGGTGCCCGGAGGAAGAGCGAGGGATAGAGCTGAGGGCAGCATTGAAGACAGTGTCATAAAAAAGGAGGAGGGCGCGAGGAAGAGGCAGAGAGGAGAGGTCAGAGAGTAGCACGGAGGGTGAATAGGCACCAGTCAGCCTTGGCAAACTGCCACCTAGGAAAGGAAAGAGGAGGGTGGAAAGAGAAAAAGGAAACTAGGATGGGGAAATGATCACTGTTATGGAGGTCATCAAGAACCTGCCACGTGAAATCCAAGTAGAGGGACGACGAGCAGAGAGAAAGATCAAGACAGGAAGGTGCGAGTTCGAGAGTCCACATGAGTGGGGCTCACCAGAATTCAGAAGATAGAGATGAAGCGAGGAGAACGGTTCGAGAAGACGGCCTCGGGTGTTTGTCAGAACATCACCCCATAGGGAATGTCGACAGTTGAAATCACCCAAAGGAGCACCGGCTCTGGCAAGGAGTCCAGGAGGTGCTTAAGATCAGGAAGGGAAAGAGGGACATTAGGAGGGAGATAAATGGAACCGACTGTATACCATTTACCCACAAAA
>WNGS01167840.1:7161945-7188094 GCA_020271785.1 Procambarus virginalis | reverse complement strand
ACAGACTCAATGGTCTCAGCAGGAGAAGAGGAACGAGAGCGAACAACACGAAGATCGCTGGGAGGATGATGGATATCAGCTTGGACAGACAGGTGGCGTGGAGGGTCAAGAGACTGGGGGGAGGGTCGGGAAGAAAGAGTGGGGGGAGACAGGGAAGAAGACAAAGGAGATAAGGCGGACTGGGGAGGGAGGGGGGAAATCCCAGATGGAGAACCAGGAGGGAGACCATCTGGGGTAGGAGGCAAAGGAACAGGGGAGGGGGTGGGGGTGTGGTCGGGTTTAAGGTCTGGAAACGGTTGTGAGACTGAGGAAGACGGGAAGGATGAGGAGAGGTAGAACGCAACACGCGAGCGTAGGAGACGCCCACGAAAGGGGTGAGACGACGAACTTGGCGTCTCGCTTCAGGAAAAGACAGACGATCACGGTGCTTCAAGTTGAGGACGGCTTCCTCGAGTTTATAGTGCATACACGAGCGTGAGAAGGTAGGGTGGGCTTCACCGCAATTGAGACAGCGAGCCTGGGAAGAAGTGCACTCGGACTTAGAATGACTATCGTCCCCACACAAGGGGCAGAGATACACAGTACTGGTGCATTTGAGGACACCGTGCCCAAACTTCCAGCACTTATTGCAAATTCTAGGAGAGGGAATGTACTCCTGAACGGAGCATCTGGCACCAGCAAGAATAACAGAGGGTGGAAGGGTTCTACTATCAAAGGTGACTTTGACAACTCGAAGGGGCTGGCGGCGACGACCACGAGGGGGTCGAGTAAACGTGTCCACCCGGAGGACAGAATGGCCTTGGGCTTCGAGGATATGTTTAATATCTTCATGGCAATCATTGAGGTCCCGAACACCAGTTGCAACTTGGGGTGGGAGGAGAACAGTGCCAACACTGGCATTTAACCGAGCGTTTTTGGAGACCCGAACAGGGGTCTCCCCAACGCAGGACAAAGCGGCTAAGCGAGTAGCTGCATCCTGAGAAGGAGCAACGACGACACGCGTACCGGAACTGGTGGAGTTAAAAGTAACAGAGGCATCTACTGAATCAACAAGGTGTTTATGGAGAGAGAAATCGTCAGGAGGAGTAGAATCCAGATGGTGGAGATCAAAGTATTTAGTCCATGTAGCAGGACCAAACAGGGTATTGTAAGTACTATTACGGGAAGGGATCGTGTGAGTGCAGCCGTGGCGGGAACGGCGATGAGAACCCCCGGAAGTCACAGGGGTAAAAGGTGCAGTAGTCACAATGAGAGACGAAGCCGCGTCAGGGGACGAGGTAGTCACCACTGGGGGCTTGGGGCTCGACCCAACCACAGAGGGAGGGGAGCCGAGGGGAGGAGTCGGAGAAGTCAAAGGAGGAGCAAGGTCGGGGCCCAATGTAGCGGAGGCTACAGAGCTCGGTCTTCCAACACGGACCGACTCGGGGGCTTGGTCGCCCACCCCACGAGCCTGAGAAGTTAAAGCAGAAACAGGGGGGAATATTTATCATCGCTACGAAAAGGAAGATTCATTCACGAATGTGCCCCCACACCCACCATGGAGCCACAATTAGAGGCAGGACACCCAACAAGAAGCTATCGCCGATCATGCCGGGGCCCCCCAGGGGTGCGTTGTGAGTACACGCCCCACAAACGCCACCTTAAGAACCGACAGTCCGTCGAGATCGGGTTCAGTGACGAAAGGGGGATTGACAATAAAAGGTTCCCCTCGCTCTCGACGTTGGGTACTACAGTTCTACGGGTGCAAGAGTATGCCTCCCCCAGCACCTGGGCGTCAAAATTGAGAAGTCCAAAGAAAGATCTAAAACAAGCAAAAGGTCAGCAGGAAATGGCAAGCAGATAGGAGAAGAGGGGGAGAAAAACGAAACAGAAGGAAAAGGAAAAGATGCTCGGCACAATTGGAGAGGATGGCAGCAGGAGCACAAGGCTAGAAAAGGACAGAGGACCGTCCCAAGGAGCATCACCCTCCGGCAGCCGCCCACTAAGCCCCCTCACGGCAGCAACGGGCCGAGCGGGGAGGGGGGCCCCAAATCTAAACTTGTCCAATTTATACCCATTGTTCAGGGTTCTATTTGTATATATATATAAAACCTATTCTATATCCACCCCTTCGTTATACCCTTTCATCCATTTATATATACTGTACTTCGAAAATATATAACCCTTTCTCGCTCTTTCTTAAGAATGTAAATTTAGCTTTTTGATCGCATCATAAGGGAAGGTTTCTAATTCCTAGGATTAACTAAGTTAAATCTCTTTTTAAAGATTACTCATCTTTCTTTGTACACATTCAAGTAAATTATGTCTATTCTATAGTGCAGACACCACAACTGAACTGCATAACCTACATGGGACCTAACAAGAGCAAGAAACTGAAGTACTGTATTAGATATCTTGCTGCTAATGCTTCTAGAAATATCAAGTATTCTATTTGCTGTATTCTATACGAACTGCATATGCAATAATTTTTTGGCTTAATATCTCCCTAATAATCATGAGTTCTAGAATGTTCTTGTATACAGACCTCGCAACTTCAACATTGTCTGGCCGATATCCGAGGGTTTATTACTAAAGCTAAGACCCCTACATTCAGCATTAAACTGTATCTTGTCAATCCTTCAATTTTTTTTTTTTTTTACAATCTTGAGAGTGCACTGTAGTGATCTTTTGTCTTGTGAATATATTTCCTGCCCTTATTTTTGTTCAATTTAATAGATGGGGCACCCGTGTGTGTCCCCCCCCCCTCTGCCTCTTCACTGTATATCTCTCTTCCTTTCCCATTTGGAATTAAATTCATTTATGCTAACTGCTTTCTTTGAAATAACAAACCCTAATCCAACTTAGGATAACCCCTCCAGTATCACAGGTACCACTGAAATTCTAAGTCTCTCGTGCGGCACATTATCAAACATAGGAAAAAAGACGGAAGAATATATGAAATTTGCAGAAGGCTTATTGGCCCATACATAATAGCTCTATTTATATCCACTAAAGCTCATTCTTACATGTCTAACCTACACATGAAACAATCTAGTGAACAAGTCTTATGAGCAAATCGATTGAAGCAATGAGGCGACTTGAACCGGCAATCAGGGTACGCCCAGCTGCATACTGTACCTTACACCTGTACCACGAGATGGTATAAGTTATACAACTGCTTTACCTACACCAGAAGGCATGGAGTTATATACAATTTAGACCAACTTCAGTAGAAGCCTCCTAACTTCCTGTGGATTCAGTGGAATCCCAGGTTGTATAACCTATACCATAGTTGAGGAGTTAGGTGTGCAGCTAGAAGTACCCCGAGTGCCGGTTTGATTCTCCTCATTGATCCAATTTATTCTCTCATTGATATACATGTTAGTATGGTTTCTTTGAGTACAAGTCTATTATGTTACTCTATAATTTATTCCATAATGCAACCACACACACTCCAAACCAGTACTGTGTTTACCAGTCTTTCATGCCTCAGCACTTGCCATTTCCTAAATTTACAGTTTACCCAGATTTTATACTGCAAATTCCCCCCCAAAATGGTAACAGTAATATTGTATAGAAATACCAGACAGTTTTCCCACTAATAAAAAAAATAAATTTCCAGTTTTTCTACCAAGAAATGTGATAAATTCCATGATGAATATAATTAAATGTCAACTTTCCAATTCATATACCGTAAATAAAAATTTTCATAATTGCTGCACTTACCATTTGCAAGTCGTCCACAAGTTTGTTAATTAAAGTTTTGCGATTGCTACCAGCAGCATCCCCCATAAGAAAGGGATTAGCTTCTATATCATCTCTAATGTTTATCAACAGACCCTCCAGTGTTGTAAACCTGTCAAAGAAAAGTGCTTCAGCAATATGTTACACAAACGTTTAATGTTTTCCAATTTGTCCATTACACGCCTCAAACAGAGACTGCACAGCTGCATAATATATTTTTGTATACACGGGTCAGGTATAGAAGCAGATAACTTCCGAGTCCTATTAGTAAGCTGAAACCTTTCCCCCTCCCATAGCTCATGGTAAGCCTTACCCACTAGTTATCACTTGAATGCAACCCACCAATCTATTAACAACTATTAACCATGTACTCAATTACTGATGTGAAGGGGCAAACAGTTAAGGAATAGTGCTCAGTTAATCTTCCATGGTCAAGATTTACCTGTGAATACTGTATGGTAGGATCTCGGTCAATAAATTTAATTCGTTCCAAGAGAGCTCATACACCGAAAAATTTTCCAACAAGAACTAATATAAATTGAATTAATATTTTTGAGGGTGTGGAATGGATTACCTTAAAAAAAAAAAAAAACATTTTATGCAGAATACTGCCATTTTTTCATACATAAAACAACCAGGTATAAATATAAAATGTTAATAAAATAAAAACGTTTAACTTCACTTTACTGAGGACTTGTTGGCATATGGGAGATGGTGAGGAGGGAGGAGCAGAGTTGGAATATGGGGAGGGTGAGGAGGCGGCGAGTGTTTAGAAAGGGGATCCCTTTCCACTATAATGTCAGACCATCCTCCTACTCGCCTTAAAACACTTTCATATCTGCATCACTGGTTCCAGATTTTTCTTTCACACGTTTCACTGCCTCGTATGTAGCAGCCAGTCAGAACTAGTCATTTACAGTCAAAACCAGTCTCTGACGAGAATTCAGTTGTGGTAACAATCGGCCAGCCATTCAGACAGTCAGGCTTTCACAGTCTCAACCAGTCAATTAGTAAACAATAAGAGTTTAATGTCAGGCACTCAGGACTTGATACACCAGCTGGTAGCAAGGAAGCCTACCGTATTAATGCCATCCAGACATGACTGGAAGGGGTACGGCTGGGGGGGGGGGGTCCAGTGTGCAGGATGGGGGGGGGGGGAGGGAGGGTCCAGTGTGCAGGATGGGGGGGGGGGAGGGAGGGGGGGGGAGAGGTCCAGTGTGCAGGATTGGGGGGGGGGTGTCCAGTGTGCAGGATGGGGGGGGGATGGAGGTAGCAGGGAGAGTCCGGTGTGCAGGATGGGGGGGATGGGGTCTTGGGGAGAGACCAGAAGTGACCTGCTCCTGTTAGTCATAGTCGAAAGCTCGCCCACGACAGCAACCCATCTCACGCCACCACCTACCTCCCCACTGCTAACCTTGCTGCCCATCCTGCTACTCACCTGCCCACCCAGTCACCCCTCCATCCATCCAGTCCCTCCCACCATCCATCCATCCATCCATCCATCTAGTCCCCCCTCCACCATCCATCCATCCCCCCCCCCCACCATCCATCCTGTTGCCCTCCCAAATACGACTAAAAAGTTAAGATACATTTGAAACCCTCCGAATAATAGCAGTGCCCAGAATTTAACAACATGGGTATCGCCCCACATTGGTTGTTAATTAAATCTAGTGGATACTGAACAAGCACTTCGTACTACCAGACAAACTTTGCACACCAAGTCAAATTTGACGATGAAACTGACTTTGTACACCAAAAAATTTGTACGCTTGGGCATTCATACACCGAGGTTCCACTGTACTGTATTTACATTTTGTCCAAGGTTCTCTAGACAGGTTTTGTAGCTCTAAAAAAAAACATTTGTATTTGAAAGAAAAAAAAAAAAAAAAAAAAAAGAATGCCCTTTCCAAAATTTACCAATCAAATCTCTTATAAGAGGAAAAGAAAAAGATGATACCAGAAACTAAGAAAAAGAAATGCAGTGTATTGCAAACCTATGGCATTCTTGCCAATTGTATCCCAGACCATGGATATAAACCTGGATTGTTACAGCCCCCCCCCCCACCCCTCAATATGGGAAAACAATAACCAATTAGACATTCTATTATTAAGTACCTGGTAATTAACAAAAGAAGGCACCAAGCTGGGAAGATTATGTAGCACCACCAGTGTCGCTGGGTAATATTTTTTTATTGTCTGTACCATTTGAATATCGCTGGATATTCAAATAGTACAGTGCTAAATATCCCAAAATGCCAAGGTGAGAAGAAAAGGACAAGCGATATCAGAGATATTGGACTCTCCAAGGATTCTATCGAGGGACAAAACCTTTAGGGACATTAGAAAAGCGAGTCGTGCGATCTTCCTGAAAACTGGGAAATTCTGCAAAGAGGTGCATGACTAAGTGGGACAATGCAATTTTGATAATTAGGAGCAGGGCAGCATTCAATTAAGTACCAAAGAGTTAAGAGTGTATGGCCAATATATAATTTAGCCGAAGCAGTTTCCCCATCATTTATTACCGTGATAAGAGGATAGCCAAGGGCATGGGGTACCTTTAACCCTAGCAGTTCACCAGTTTATAGCCAACATCCCCCAAAAGTGCACAGGAGGGAAAAAAAATTGTATGCAACTTATATTAGCATCAGTGTTTGATGCCAAAAATACCTTTAGTAAAAAACGAGCATTGAATGTAATGAAATACTAATTTCTGGGTAAGCCTGGTGGCTCCCTAAAGCTACATAGCTGATATTGTGCATTGTAGGTGCATTACTAAGAACTATCAGTTACGGAGTTCTTTTAGGTCTACTGGGGACCACGAGCCAGAACCTGGTCCCCTCTAAAGAGGTGCAGAGAGCAGTGGTACTAATGATAAAATTGTCGGCGAGTTTCAATCATGTCTGGTACCACCTACAAAGTCAGCAAAACAAAATGGGCCACTGCCGGTTATATGAAATATCAATACCTTAAAATTGTCAAAAGAACTCCCCAACAGAGCAGACAGCCAGGCACTAGCTATAATCAGTACAAACTGATGGTGGAGCAGCCAGTTGACCCAGTCTACATCCCTATATCTCACAAATGAGTGTAGGGGGTGGGGGCAAATAAGCTTGTGCAAGCTTAATAAATTTTCGACCATTTGCCAAATTGCTGGAAGAGTTCTTTTAGTGATTTTGAGGTATCAATATTTCTTATAACCAGCAGTTGTCTTTTTTGTTTTGCTGACTTTGTCGGTGCTTCCCTGGTGGTGGAAGACATGATCAAGATTCACAATTTTATTATAGTACCACTCTTTTCTGCGCCTCTTCAAAGGAGGCCAGGTTCTGGCCAATAATCCCTGGTAGGCCTGAAAGAACTCTGCTGGGACTGATGGCACCAAGCAGCTGGCACTAAATCAGCATTGTAGCTCCAGACAGCCAGAAGAGGCTCCCCAAAAGAGCCAGCATTGAATGTAATGCAACAATTTCTGATTGAGCCTCGGAGACTTCCTGAAGCTCTAAGACTAACACCCAAACCCACCAGGGCAGAGCATCACTAGATGAATTCTTAGGGAAAAGCTGCCCTGAACACTGGAAGCTTTTAACTTCCAGTTGCTTCCAGTCTGAAAAACAAGCGAGGCTTTCAAACATACAAGTCAAGCCAACACAGTTTTGAACAATACACAAGCAAATGAGTCCCCCACAGAACAAAGTCTAAAGGATAGCCAACACTTTCCTAGAATGTATTAGAATACATGTGATCAATTAGCAACTGGAAGGACTGGTCTACACAGGTTGACGTCAAGTGAAGGACTGAACAACGTTGACATGGAAGCTTGCAGTTGTTCGTTTTGTTTTGCTTACTTTCTGAATGTTTCCTTTAGTGAGGTTCGTCATAAAGAATCTCTAGCTTCTTGTGCTCTGTATGGGGCCCAGGTTCTCGTTCTGGTCTCCGGTAGACTATTAAATGATTCCTGGGGCTGATGTAACTAATATGTTTGGAGCTATCTCAGTCTGGCTTCCTTCAGGGAGCCACTGTTTGGCCTCACCATAACTTTGTTAGTGTCCACTATTTTAGCACTCAAGAAGACATATCATCTGTGTCAAACTCTATGGGAATAATACTTTTAAACCAACTTGGGTCATGACACAAGCAGAGGAAAGAAGAAACCGTAGTCAAGACAGGAAATTCTACGGCATTTAAAATAAAATACAGTACCAAGAATGATAGACCCAACAGAGTATTACATATTTCAGTACAACACTTTGCATGTGTTAGATCTGGTTTAGGAAAACTAAAGTAAAATTAAAAGAAGACTAACTTTCCACCTATTAGTCCACCTCCAACATGAAGATCAAAATCAGGGATTTTTAGTTCGCAAGTCTCGCTCTTGAGCACATCACGAGCCAGGTCACAGGGATCCGTTATCTTCAAAGCAATTCTCTTCCCTAAATCAGAGACCCCCGTTCCACTCTTCACTTCATTGGTTCTATGGCCACAATGCTCACAATGCATTGCCATGATGATAACCTCCTGAAAATAAACATGCATTCAGTACCAAAGTTTCAGTTCATGAAATTAACAAATTAGGAACATAAAAATTAAATAAAGATATACAGTTTATTCAAAATTGAAGACGTTAGAATACGTAAAGACATTATTAAATAAATACAGTATGTCCAAGTATTGAAAAATAATTATTTCTATCAAAAGTGTCAAGATACAAAAAAAAAAAAAAAAAAAAAAATTAAATGTAATTTAACACCTTTTCCTGGTTGAGCCCCTGTGGCTTCCCAATGCTACCTCGCCGAGACTTCTCCCAACTACTAAATCACATCAGCCACAGAATTCTGTGGCAGACCTTTGCTGGGAGCCACAAGGGGCTTCCCCAGAAAATGTATATACAGTGGGAATGTATGCATGTGTGAAAATATAATTATAATGATTTGTTACATACTAACCCATCATACCTGCCTATCTTTGAAGCCTTTATCTCCCGCCATCAAATTCACAACAGTTAAATCAATGAAAATAAAGTCACGTGTTACCCAATCATATTCCAATAAACATACTAATGCACACTGTACTACTGGCCCCACAACAACTTGCCTTAAAATATGGTATCTTCATAATTTTCATGTTGGTGCTGGTTGGTCGTGAGCATCTGTCGCACAATGTGGAAAACACTAGAACTTCATCTTTCAGATTTCCTGGATCCTCCTCCTTTTTATCACTTTTCTTCACCAACACTTCCTCCTTGCTTTCATCCTTTTTCTCTATCTCTTCACTCACAGAATCCAACCCATTCCCTACTGGCTCTTCTTCAAGTCCCAATTCAGCATTCTGTTCTGGGCTTCTCTTGTATACTTTTTTCTTCAGTTGTGGGTCTGTGTGTGGGGCATGTAGGTTCTCAACAAAGCTGTTGCCTGATGGGTCATCCACCTGCCAAGGATTAATAATAAGTACAATATACCAAACCATCACCTAAAAATGATCACACTTATGGCAACTACTGGTGGAACATAAAAATATATTGTTTGACCCAAACAAAATTTCACACTTTTGTACCATTTGAATACCAAAAGGGACATACTACCACAAACTAGAATAAGAACTGTACAATTGAACCTGTCCTAGGACTAAATACACAATCCAAGGCCCAATATACTGTATTCTACCTTAGGCCTAATTTAGTATACACATTTGCTAGACATCACGACCCAGCCTACACCAGTTACGACTCGATAAGTTGTAGTCATTCTCTACTATTAAGTACATTAATTTCCATTATTACTATTTGACTTTTGGCCATTTACATTGTAAAATTATATACATGTGTCTGCTACTATATATTAGTAGCGGACCATACGAGGCCCAGACACAGGAGCTGCTTCGTATGGGCCAATAGGCCTTCTGCAGTTACTTTTATTCTTATGTTCTCATGTTATTATTTGTATATTATTAGTTATGTGTTGATGTGTTGTTACGACCCCAGCCTTCTGCTTCAGGAGGCTGGGTCATTCTTGCCTTGACGGGGGTGGTTCTTCTCCAGCCTCGACCACGGTGGTCTCTGGGTTTGGAGTCCCTGTGCCTTCTCTCACTAACTTCGAGGTCAACTCCGGAGCTTTCAGTTCCTGCGACGGCGCTGGAACCAATCGTATTGACGTTTGCCTTTCCAATGGAGACTTTCGGCACCATGGAGAACGGGTACCTGCTGCTTGGGTAACAGTTTTTCCTCCGTATCAAGCTACCCTGGCTTTGCGCTCTTTCCAGGGCACAAAGGCCACAACCAGAGCACAACTCCATAGTCTCCCGAGACTGATGGATGCCTACTACTACTGTTATTAAGTATTAACTGTTAGTGTTTAGGCTGGCCGGCGTGCTATTGTTTTTACCCCCCCCCCTTTCCCTTGCCTGTGTACTCGCCTATTTGTGCTTGCAGGGGTTGAGCTCTGGCTCTTTGGTCCTGCCTCTCAACTACCTATCAACTGGTGTACAGGTTCCAGAGCCTGCTGGGCTCTATCATATCTACATTTGAAACTGTGTATGGAGTCAGCCTCCACCACATCACTTCCTAATGCATTCCATTTGCCTACTACTCTGACACTAAAAAGATTCTTTCTAATATCTCTGTGGCTTATTTGGGCACTCAATTTCCAACTGTGTCCCCTAGTGTGTGTGCCCCTTGTGTTAAATAGCCTCTCTTTATCTACCCTATCTATTCCTCAATCTTTTATGTGGTGATCATGTCCCCCTCTTAACTCTTCTGTCTTCCAGCGACGTGAGGTTTAATTCCCATAGTCTCTCCTCTAGCTCAGTGTGGGTATGTGTACTCGCCTATTTGTGCTTGCAGGGGCTGAGCTCTGGCTCTTTGGTCCTGCCTCTCAACTGTCAATCAACAGGTGTACTGATTCCCGAGCCTACTGGGCTCTATTATGTCTACATTTGAAACTGTGTATGGAGTCAGCCTTCACATCACTTCCTAATGCATTCCATTTATTAACTACACTGACACTGAAAACGTTCTTTCTAATGTCTCTGTGGCTCATTTGGGTACTCAGTTTCCACCTGTGTCCCCTTGTCCGTGTTCCGACCATGCTAGAGGTTATCTTTGTCCACCCTGTCAATTCCCCTGAGAATTTTGTAGGTGGTTATCATGTCTCTCCTTACTCTTCTGTCTTCCAGGGACGCAAGTTTCAGCTCCTTTAGCCTTTCCTCATAGCTCATACCTCTCAGTTACGGGACGAGTCTGGTGGCATACCACTGAATCTTTAACTTTGTCTTGTGTTTAACTAGGCATGGACTCCAAGCGGGAGCTGCATATTCCAGGATTGGTCTGATAGAAGTGGTATACAGGGTTCTGAATGATTCCTTACACAAGTTTCTAAAGGCAGTTCTTATGTTGGCCAGTCTAGCATATACCACTGAGGATATCCTTTTGATGTGGGCCTCAGGGGACAGGATCGGTGTGATATCAACTCCCAGATCTTTCTTATTTGACTCTTCTAGGATTTCACCTCCCAGATGGTACATTGTGTTCAGCCTTCTGCTCCCTTTGCCTAATTTCATTACTTTGCACTTTCCCAAGTAGAACTTTAGTAGCCATAGTCTAGACCATTCCTCCAGTTTGTCCAGGTTGTCCTGTAGTCTTTATCATCTGTCTTGATTCTTCTCATAATTTTTGCATCATCAGCAAATATTGAGAGGAATGAGTCTATACCCTCTGGAAGATCATTTACATATATTAGAAATAGGATGGGTCCAAGTACAGAGCCCTGTGGGACTCCGCTGGTAACATCTCGCCACTCTGATGTCTTTCCCCCCCCCCCCCTCGCAGTTACTAGCTGTTTCCTGTTGCTTAGATACTCCCTTATCCTCTGGAGCACCTTACCTTTTACTCCTGCCTGTTGCTCCAAGGAACAACCAACAGTAACAGCCTTTTTTATGGGCTGCTGTGTGTGTGTATATAACAGTACAGCCAATATGGTGAGGTTGGTAAATGTGTGTGTGCGTGCGAGATATATAATGCCTATAATTATATATATAATATCTATAATTATATTTATATATAATGTTTTAATACACTTTGTGTACTATATTTCAGGTAGTGAACATATGTATATGTTCCAGAGTCTTTTGATATACTTTAAGTTAGTCATGTTTATTTCTGTATTCTGTATTGGAGTTTTGCAATATTTGTTGCCGTGTTGGTACTTGTGGCAGGTGTCAGCTTGCAGGCAGACTTCACTGGTCTCTGGGTAGTATAGGTGGACACCTGTTTGTGAGTGCCTGGGTTTTGTATATATTATACCTATTGACTTCTTACTACATGTAAGAAGATGATCAGTTTACCTTAGTGTCTTCACAAGTATATGATAGTATTTATAACTTTGTGGTAGATGATCGATATGGTTATTGGAGTCATTTGCGAACATTGTCATTAGTGTGCTTGTGTTGGGTATAGCCTTTGGTGAGGAGTTGTGGACTTAGCCAAATTCCCTCGTTTATAGACTTAAGTCAAATTCCTGGTTTGGGGACTTAAGACTTCTGAGAAGAGCTTCTGACTGCCACATTTCCAAACATTGTAACTAATGTTTGGAAGGCGAGTAATTGACTGCCATTTGTCAAGTCATTGTGGACTTTTACTTCCGTAGAGTAACTGACTCACTTTTACAGTCATTGTGAACTCTGCTGAAATTACGAAGAGTCGAGACTTTGCCGTTTGTCAGTCTAGTTGGGACTTATGTTTTCTGAAGGCAAGTTTAGACTGTCCTTTTTCAGTCCCAGTGGGAATTAGTTTTTCTGAAGGCAGGAGAGAGGACTGTGACGGTGATATAGATGTCTATACCGAGATTTCACCCCACTCTGGTATTGTTATGTCACTACCCACCATGTTCATAACTTTACAGCCAGTCTTAAGCTTCCAAGTGTACCAATGTCATTAGGTTTCCTGTACTTAATGGCATCTACATGTTTGACTTGTGCCTGTGTAATGCAAGTCAGTCTTAAGTTGACTAGTGTACCACCGATAGGCGATTGTGGCCTAGTGCCATCTAGCTGTTTGACTTGCGCCTTATCAACTGATTTATTAGTTGTGGGTATGTGTTTGGATTATGTTGTATATATAGTGGTGTCATGTATAAAATGTTCACCCCAGTTAACTGGCGTATTTTACCTAGACTTTCACTTTACCAGAGACATAATTTTGGAGGCCAAAAAGTTAAGAATTAAAATTTTAAAATCTGCCAGTCAGGACTGCATAGACCAATAATGAGAGCGAGCACATGTGCACCAACATACAGTACTGTACTTTCTGCTGAAAGGTTCAAGCCAACATGTAAAGAAGTCGCACAGAAGCAAGAGATTCTGGAAAACAAATTATGCAAAGACCCTAAGGTATTCCCAAGAATAAACAACACATGAAGGATATCTAATTCATTCTACATACTATTAATGTGAATGGTTCATCAAGGGTCAGCAGTTCCAGTATTTTGTCAATGAAATCATCAATCTGGTCAGCCACCTCTCGCTGCTCCATTCTTCTGGCCGATTGGTCCTGGCTCAGTTCTTCTACTGTGCGTCTTAAAATTCCTTCAATAGTTGTCACCTCTGAAATCAATCGGTGAAGTCTACATTTACCTTCTGCCAATAAATGTTATTAAAAGTATTTTTCTTTTAGTCCAGTTATCACAGTTCATTATCAAACATATTCCATCTGTTCGAATAACAGTGCTGTAGCTATAAAAAAATTAACACAAGGTAGACATGCCATTTAAACTGAACAAAATTGCTGCATCTGTCCACACACCAGTATACCGAAATATTCAGTTCATCCTTCTGTTTAGATAGTACTAGTACTTATAGTAATGATGTGGACCATCGTACACATGTTGACAAAATGGACGATTGGAAAGAAGATTTTGGCATTACTAAATTTGGGCAAACCAGTGAAGGTTGTGCATATATATATATGTTTATAATAAAACATAACCTAATCATCCTTGGCCTAATACATGCCATTTGTTATCGCACATAGTACATACATGTGCAATACTCGGCCAAGGAATATTAAAGTTTTTAGCTTTATTTTTTTGGCCTCTTATAAAGTGAATACTTTATAAAAGCCAAAGAATTCTTTAAAAAAGCCAAAATAAGAGTACCAAATTCTACTACAGTATCTAATTATCCATTACATGAAGATATGTACAATGGTCCACACAGTTACAGTAAATCCAGTACAGTAGTCTAAACAGGAGGATGGGATGGAAACATTACAAGGCCAAATTTTTGCAGCATGTCAGTAGGTTGGCTGATGAAAGAGAATACAAGTTTTGTTTTATTTATACACCTTATAATAAATACTTAACCTTTCAGTTATTTTATGACAAATATTTGTCATAAATAAGTATATTTATCAGCATATAAAATAAGTATATAAATAAGTACAAGATACTAAATATCTTAAGATCTCCAAGGTGTAGCAATTGAATGAATTACTATCCAAGGTTCCCACACAAGGGAAGACCAAGAGCAATATCTACACCATGTCCGACCTTGCTTGCCCCCTCCCCCCTCCTGGGGTCGGCCCAGACTGTATATCACTGGGTTTTATATATTGCACACATGTCCTCAACAGCATAAATCTTCACTCAAAATTGTAATTCTTTGTAAATGTTTGCAGCACATGATCAATAACATCTTTGCCACAAATGGCTGGCAATTAGGGGTCTTTAATAACCTCGAAATAATTCAGTCAAGAAATGTCCTCATGAAACTGAAATTTGTGAACTACAAAATCAAAGATTTTCCCAGAATCTAGGAATTTTCTAGGATCTTTAGAATGTTTACTATTTTGAAAATGGAGGACAGTGGTCTTATCATGGGATAAATATAGCAAATGCAGAGAGAAGGGTAGGTGGCTTAATTACTACACTGCACAGTACAGTAGTTTACTATAACATGTTGCATGTGCAGAGAAAAAAAAAATCATGTTTTTCATTCTAATATTAAAAATGCTTTTCCTAAATCATGGGGAATTAAAAATATATATTTTACGTGACAAAGTTTGGCCGTGATGGGGTGAGGAAGTGTGGCAATATTCAGGCACTGACAGTACTAGCCAGGAGCGGTGAACTCTGGCCCAGCAGTGTTTTTGGGGTTGACACACGTACATTTACACAATCATTTCAACGTCGATTAATGTTTTTTCATCTAAATTTTTTGTAGTAATATTATTCAATAGTGTGTAATTTGAGGAATTTATATAGTTAAATATGTGGAACATAACTACGCTAAACAATATGGTGTCTATATCTAATGAACGTTTAATATATTCTTGGATCAATAAAGTAGTGTTTTTGCTGTTATTACACTACTGTATATAATATATACATACTAAGGAATTCTGGTGTGTGATAATGAAATTTTAGCACAGTATCGAGCCACATGGTATGACCAATCAAGTCCCGCGGACTACATCACTTGATGCAGCAAAATACCCAGCAATACATTACGTGCATAGCTATTATTACTAAATACTCGGCTATTATCTGTTCTGTCATTAAATCATGAATATGAAACATTTCCTACAATGTTATTTTATAAAGTAACATGAGGTTATGTTGCAATATCGTAGATTTAGACCTCGGCCATGTGCTGTGAATGTACTGACCTAGTTGTGCTTGTGTGGGTCAAGTTTTTTCCTCTTTGGTACCGCCTCTTGACTGTCAATCAACTGGTGTACAGTCTCTCTAGCCTATTGGGCTCCATCAAATCTACATTTAAAACTGTGTATGGATACCTGGTTGATGGGGTTCTGGGAGTTCTTCTACTCCCCAAGCCCGGCCCGAGGCCTCACTTGACTTGTGAGTCAAACCTCCACAGCATCATTGTCTAAAGGACAGTGCCTAAATGCCTAAATGTTTGCTACCTGCAGTGATCATCATAACATCATAGCTAGCATTGTATTTACCGATATCTTAATCTTTTAAATAATTGTTATTATAGTCAGGATCTTCTATGACACTACCATCGCAAAATTAATGTCGTTACTTATTTTATTCACGATTATTAAGTGATGGTGTGGCCCTGACTTGCACAGCCGTTCAGCGAACTCCAGCTGCATGTGCCAGTCTTGGTCGTTATGGCAGTACCGAGGATCTCACAGCCAAGAGGGATGCAGACTATTTTCAATATGGCATCTGCTTACTGGCATCCTGAGGAACAGGATGCGAGCCCTGTGTACTAGCAAGAGTTTCGACTCTTATGATATTCTGTACTAACATCATGTGTTGGGTGCCTGCAACACCTCCCCCCCCCCTTTCCCCATGATTTCCCTGTGTGCATGGTACAGTATTGTGATTAAAGCAGGCCCTGGAAGCAGACCATCATTCTGTACTGTCCATAACATTCCTCATCAAATTAAGAAAACTACCAATTACTGTATAGTTCAAATATGCTTAACTGTGACTTGTCTACTGGTAACATGGATATAACAAAAAATTATAACAAAATCACTGCAATTGGGTTGCAATGGGAAATATTTCACTACCGAGATAAGTCCCATGGTATTCAGAAAATAAATGGAATTTTTACACATTTTTTAATTATTGACACGATTTGCATCATCCCGCGTATTCCATATTTTGGTTTTATGGTGGAATATGCGGCATTAGGCAGCAAAAGTGTTAAAACTAATCTTAAGTTATATTTTTTGCAATGTTCGTCTACTTTTAAACTTTATTAAAATTGCATAATGGAGTTCACGAGACTTCCAGCATTGATCCAAATTAAAAAAGAAAAGATTTGATCCAAATTAGTTTGTCCGAGCAAAATTACACTGCACATGAATGAAGTCTTAGGAGAAGTTGAACTAAATTAGGTTTAACTTGGCAAATAAGAAATTGTACAAGCATTACAAATGCAATAACCCACCTCCTTTCTCCAGATTCCCTGGGATTTCCAGTTGCACTTCTGGTACAGACACAGTGGCATGATTTGATCGCACTATCTGGCGACTGAGATCCATTTCATTTTCCACACACAGTTCGTAGCGCACTCCTTGATCCTGCACCTGCCCTAGCTGAAAACCTGTGTTCTTGTTGCCACAGTGTTCGCACTCAAATGATGTAAGAATAACTTCCTTGTAGTGGGGGATGCGGGTCATGAGTAAGCGAGTTGTGCCCTGGAAAAATACACAACTTTACAGAATAAAAAGCACACTATTCCTTCTGATCTGAAACCAGTTTCAAACTCCTTAAAGGACATTAACTATACAAAGAGTGTGTTATCTGGATTAAACATGTTGTCTGGATTAAACAGAGTTCAGTCTAACACTAAATTGAATAGTAATCTTTTAATTGCCCTAATCCAGGTGTAGCCAAGCTAATTCCTAAGCATTAAAAAATTAATGGCAATGCCTTAGCCAACTACAATCGTCCCTTGAACAACAGTTCTTGTTCCTGGAAAATTATACAGTACTGTATATAAAAATGTGTGAAAATATACGATTACAATCCCATACATAACAGGTGCACATTTATTATTTATAGTAATTACCTTAAAACTACAAGTTAGCAATTTGCTCAAGATACTTGGGTAATAACTGGGGAACAGTACTGTGATGAGGGTGTGTTAGCAGTGTAACTGTGGCATCTACTTATATGATTGGGATGCTGAAGGGATACTCGACGAGGTCTGGTCGACGACCGCCCCACAGGGATGCTAAGCCCCGAAAACACCTCAAGGTAACCTCAAGAGATACTGTAGAGTGGTACCTTACCTTGAGGTTACCTTGAGGTGCTTCCAGGGCTTAGCGTCCCTGCGGCCCGGTCATCGACCAGGCCTCCTGGTTGCTGGACTGATCAAAGAGGTAGGCAGTGCCTTTTACCAAAATTCACATCTTGGATGATCATCTGCACATTAGGCTCATATTTATACTTAGGTTTATCAAATTAATGGTTATTTTTTTAGGGCTCATAATTTTCCTTAAAAACATCCTGCTTCAAGTTTTTATTCATCTTTATTATGTTTGCTGGTTACATACATGCTGTATATATTCCTCATGTGCCCAATCTTCATGGTGGGAACATCTTGCACATATACCAAGGTAATCCAACAACATTATGCATTACTAATGAACATTATTGTTCCAAGGGGTTTGTGGTTAACCCACTAGCCTCATTCCAAGACTAATATGGATGATTTGTGTACAGGAGGCTGCAAGCATGTTAAAATGCACTATATTACAGTGCACTGAACTTTAAATTCTGTGACACCAACACCAATTCAAATATGAATACAAAATTATTGCAATGTGCATTATATAAGAGTTGACTGTACAAACAACTCAATGGTTATGTTCTTTTGAATCTTTTAAATTAAAAGGGATAAATATCTTTGCATTTTCCTTTTCTCCAATTTAAATTTAGTTAATATAAACAAATTTACACACAAAATACAGTTTTAATACTGTAATCTACTTCATATACTGCAATACAGTATTTTTCATACTTCACCAGTTGTTTATATTTTAGGGATTCACTACCTATAAAACAAAATTATCACAATGTGGCATTTCACAGTTAAAAGTTCATACCCATCAATTATTATTTTTAACAATTAAACAAAAGCAAAAACATAGCTGGAAGTGCAACTTCAAGTGAATTGTGAACTTTGTTTCATTCTTGTATTGGGACAATATTGTGAACCGTAACCACAAGACACATACCATTTTTTCACAAGACATACAAAGGCTGTCGACAATGGTAACATGCGGGTCATCACTCTCCGAAGCCAAATCCACATAGATTGGTTGCACCTCCTCCCCCATGATGATCGCAAAGTTTGAAAACTTTTGACACCTCAAATCCTAAAAGATATAATAACATAAGTAACTTGAAATGTTAATAATAGTAATACATAAACTGCGCTCAAATATTGTTAATTCCTTGAAAGTTTCAGATTTTTCTTCACACGAGATGTACAATTTGGAGTATTCGCTGTCAAGTGGCTAGAATAAGGAATGTTCGTGTCACAAATGTTAGGCAAGAAAATTATTTAATAATAATTGTAGGGTACCAAGAAAGTGTGATGAATTTGGAAATTATATCAAAATTGCAACTGAAACAAGTTAATCAAGATATAAGTACAGTACTGTACTATCCATAAGGAACGGGGTAGCTCGAGTGCAACAGATTCAAACGATAACTGCATTCATCTTTGCCAAGTGTAAGGTCTAAAAACAAAGGTGAAAACCAAGGTACACAGATAGCAAGGTTGGAATTCCAGCTTATAATATCTATAGATGTGATGATAGAAAATTGGGTGCGAGGAATAGGTCTATGTTAAAGACTTACTCACCTGCACAGAATTGTCAAGATAATTATATGATGTACTGTAAATGCTGGGTATCAAAGAAAACAAAACCAAGTAATTATCCTTATACAAGACCCCTCAGATGCAGCAGCTCAAAATTTTACTTTATAGTCAAGAAATGTCAAGAACTATCTAGAAAACCCAGTACTGTACCAAATATTCTCCTAGAAAACTAAAGTTAAAATTTGAGGTGGAAAACCATTAGATAATATGCAAGAAGAAAAATATTAGGAAGTGGCCTACATCGACAAACACACACACACACACGTTCACCAGAGAACTACCAAAACTTTTGTAACAAATTCATACTGAAGCAGCATATAGTTGAATCAAATGAGTCAGCTAGAGGGACTAACCCACCTAAACTGTACCCTTTGGAAAAATATCTCAATATACACGAGAGAGAGAGAGATACTAGAGGGTCAGGTTCCAAACGTGCAGAATAAAATTACAACACTAGAATGAGATACACAGAATGAAATGCAAAAATAATCTAATGAAAAGTCAGAGCACCATATGGGCAATTACAGAAGACTGTGTAAACATCAGAGGGTCATGACTGCCAACAAGGTAAAGAAATGTAACTAGAACAGTGAAAGCTTTTAAGTTGGAATTAGAAAAGTTTCTGCTGGGGGGGTTACTAAATCAGCCCTGGCTGTGATGGCTATGTGGCCCTTTGGCTTACAAAAACAAAGTGCCTCACAGAACAATGGGTCCATCTAATTACCCAAACCTACCCTAAGCTTCCTATCATTACTTAAGTAATGAAGAAATACGATGTATTTACTCACTATAATGTTGATGCTGAATGTAGAACATGAAAAAACTTTTTACTCCGAAATAATATAATTTTATGATGAAATGAGACGACACTTTAGTGACAGGCGCCACCATAGGAAATCGACAATCCAAGTGACAATGTTGTGGAGCGACTTATCCAAGATATATCATTGCCTGTATGTTATATTACGTTAGCTACAGGAGGCTGATAGGCCAGAAAACGCTCCAGGCAACAATACAGTATATCTTGGATAAGTCTCTCCACAACATTGTCACTTGGATTGTCGATTTCCTATGGTGGCGCCTCCCACCAAGTGTCGTCTCGTATCATAATAAAATTATATTTCAGAGTACAAATATGTTTTTTTCCATGTTGTACATTCAGCTTCAACATTATAGTGAGTAAATATATAATATTTCTTCATTACTTACGTAATGCTAGGAAGTTTTGGGTAATTAAATGGAGCGCAGACAATTGCCATAAAAGGCTGGCCACATGCTAGGCTGTGGGTTTAAAACTTAAAATTATCAACAGGCAATTCACATACTGTATTTACACATATCACAAACAATCAATATATTGCTTAACATTCTGGATGCATTTTCATTAACATTTTTCCTGTACACAGGTACAGTAATATTCAAAATGTACAAATACAAAAATATTTTTAGAAAAATAATAAAATGGAATGGATAATTAGACTATAAAATATACAGTACATACTGGTATTCTGACAAATTTGACAGCAGGTTAATAAGGCCAAGATGTGTATACAAGGAGAGTACAGTGGCACCTTGATTTACAATTGCCCCGACTTACGATAATTTCGAGTTACGATGTAAATTTGATCGAAAAATGTGACTCGACTTATGATAATGTCGTCGACTAACGATATTTGTTGGTACACGTTTGGGTCGATCGAGCGTGTGGTTCCCGGTCACCCGGGCCAACCTGCCTCAGTTTACTAGAGCTGCACGCTTAGTGATGATCGCGCCTATAAGAAATTCCGTTTTTGTGGCGATTTTTTGCTTTTTGAACATTAAAGTAATTATTATATATCATGCCATGGGTAGCAGAAAGTCAGTGGTAAGGTTCAACCCACAAAAAATAGTTGCGAGTCGAGGCAGTAGAGGATATCCCTTCCTCATTAAGAAAATGTGTGAAGTATGGGAAGAACTGCAAAGTTTTGTTGAAAAAACTCACCCAGATAAAGCTGTAGTAGGCCGTTGCATTGACCTTTTAAATGACAATGTGATGTCTTACTACAGACAAGTGTTAAAATGTAGGGAAAAACAAGTGTTTTTAGAGAGATTCTTAGTAAGACAAGCAAGCAGTGAGCCACAAGCAAATTCTAGCGTATGAAGGCAAAACATGTCAGAGAGTATCCCAGAAAAGTCATCACTGCCTGATGTTATAATGGAAGGGAACTCCCCTTCCAAACAGTTACACCTCTCCTCCTCCCCCCTCATCACCATCTTCCATAAGCCATCAAGAGTCCTCCATAAAGGTAAAATAAACATATGTACTGTATTGAAGTTTGAGAACAAAATTGCATTCAGTATAAAATGTATTTGTAAGTTAATATTTTGGAGGGTGGGGAACGGATTAATTCAATTCCTTTTATTTCTTATGGGAAAAAATCGCTTCGACTTACGATATTTCGACTTACGATCCATCTCTGGGAATGGATTACCATCGTAAGTTGAGGCCCCACTGTACACGAGTAGTGTGAATTTAAATGTGAAGGGAACACACACAGTGAAAATGAACAAAACCATAGGAGTTTAACGGTATAATATAAGTGAATGACTGACACCTATTTTACAAAGTTCCAGAGAAATGCTTCGGAGGATCTGCAGAAGAGCTAGTAATGGGATTGTAGTATGGATTTCAAAACGCAAGCCTAGCTCTGGAACCCAGGTCGATTAGCAAATATATATTGGTTTAATGTGCCTACACGAGTTGGTAACCTTCAATGATAACTTCCTTCTCACTCAGAATATTGATTTGTGATTTATGTAATTAATTCTACAATAATAACACTGAAATACCTGGGTAAATTTGTACTGCTAAACCCTTATAGCTTTGGCAGTTCCTAGCAACAATACCTAGTTTCATGATATAAAGGAATCAATTAATATACACGACCACGACAAGCAACACCAAGTGAAAGACAAAAAGTGTGCCGACAATGACCTAAAAATAAATCAATCGACAAATCTTACGTTATTCCTGCCTTTCACACACACCAGCCTCGTTACTGCACCACGTGACCACGGTACCTGCACCCTCCCTTGTATGACGGGTAACGTAGACTGCGAGACAACCAGCTGCCAGAGGACCAGCTGTGGTAACACTTCCCGATACAATCAGGTGGGCCGCCCAGCTGGCTGACAACGTCTAGAACAACACGCGAGACTCCGCCTCGAGACCTCTTCAACCCCGGCGTGTTGTGTCACTCCTCATTATGGATCTCTTTACCCATGAATACCTTCTTAATTGTAGGGCAACGATATTTTAAGAATTTTAAACGCTTAATTTAATATTAAACGCGTGTTTGTATAATTAAAAATGGGAAATTAAGCATTGCATCATATTATATGAGCAGCTGCGCATGGATTTATTGGATACTTTATATGTAATTTTTTGTATGGTTTGGAAGTTTTTTAATCTATATTTGCCTATTTAACTGGGAAACCTTTGTAGCTGTATTTTAATCACATATTTATATCATTACTATTGCTTCGAAAAAATGCTTCACCATCTGTAGGAACCAAACAAGACTGACAGTACTGAATGTTAAATACGAGTTATATAATAGTAGTATTTTATAAAACCCACCTAAAGGTCATATGTATATACAATTATCATGTAGAAATAAAGGTAATTTTATTATTTAGTACTTTTAGATATAATAACTTGTATAAAGTGACCATTCTACATTAAAACTAATTACATATATATACATTATACAGTGTGTTATTAATATGATCCTTATTATGATACATTTTAGGGCTGCATTTAAAAATATTGTTAAAATGTTTTGAAGCGTCAAAACATTTAGAAGATAACGTCCCAAATTTAGTACTAAAAGCAGCTATAACCTCGCCCTTTGCCTCCATCCATATCAACAGTGAACCCTGTCACCATCGCTCGCATATGGCTCTTACATTATCAATTCAATAAACTTTTTAGCATTAAAGGTGGTTTTATAAGGAGTGTCATAGGGGGTCTTGGAATCGGGCTTCATGTCCGCCATTGAAGAGAAATCGGTCCCCATGCATTCCCTGTGTTTTGTGTGAAATGTGATGCCCTGTATCCATAGCTTTTAGTATCTGTTTAAATCAATTAACAAATCCACAAGGGCCGTGACGAGGGTTCGAACCTACGTCCGAGAGGTTCGTCTGTTTAAATTATTCATATATTGATATGTTCAGATGGCAGGGTTGCAGTCTGGGCACAAACGTTTGGTCACGTAGATAGAGATATTGTCTATGATAAATGTCTATAATGATGGTGGGGAGACAGAAACGGTGTGCAGGAGGGATATAGGGGAGGGTGTATGTGGGAGGAGATGGGGATGGTGTATGAGGGGGGAGGGTATGTGTGAGGGAGCGTATGTGTGTGAGGGGGCAGATGGTGAGGGTGCATGGGGGACATACAAACATACGAGGGGTGGTTGTGAGGAAGACAATTCTCCCCTCCCATTCCCCTGCCCACAAACACACACGTCCTCCCTATCTCCCCTACATACACGCTCTTTTAATTTAAAACTGTTTCTTTTAAAACTACTTTTAATCCTAAACAAAATTTACTGAGGCTAACCTTAAGCGTCTGTCTTTTAACTTTGCACAGACAGACAGACAGACAGACATTCTATTTATTGATATAGAGAGAGATGGAATCATAAAAAAGCCCCGAGAAGCTTGGAAACAGAACCATATATATATATATATATATATATATATATATATATATATATATATATATATATATATATATATATACAGATACAGCGACAACAGGCGGCTTGACATCTGCGAGGCATTACACATCAAGAAGTCAACACCAGCAATCAACAGCCAATTAACGCACTACTATATTCTACCCACTTCAAGACTCCGCTCCAATATAGAAACATCAAGAAATACGGGCCAATAGGCCTTCTGCAGTTACAGATCTATTCTTCCCTCATACCCATTGTTTCGTGTTCTGTGTTTGTTCTCACCTCACCCCAAACCATTGTAACATGTCACCTCACCCAAATGCAGGTATTTAAACTCTGTTCAGTTATATATATATATATATATATATATATATATATATATATATATATATATATATATATATATATATATATATATATATTCAACAATGAACAACCCTAAAGGTGGGACATACCAAAAGAACAGCATACAGCTATGAATACAGGAGGGACATAAATGTGAACTTGAACAGAGGACTTAATCCACAGCCAAGTTCTATAGAGGATCATACCTCCTCCGCCGCTTCAGGACATTAGTGTCTGAATCAATTTAAAACAAGAACCTAATACCATCAAAGTACCCTTCAACATCAAATGCGTTCTCATCAAGGGAAGATGACCTCTCACTATATTGATAAAACACCAAGCAGTCAAAACATAGGCTAAATGACACACAGAATCATAATAGCATGACGCATCAAATGAAATGCACAATCGACTTGAGAATGGTCTATACTCCAAATTAATTAATACCCAAAATTGGCCTCTGCGTTGACTCAGGAGAGAAGGCATTTTGATTATCTTGAATCGCAAATTCCTTTATTCAAAGGTAAAGGCAAAACAGAGCAACCTATTCAGTATTATACATCTAAGCCTAGCTCACTCCTAGTAATTGTTATCTGTATTATCCTAATACATAACTCTATCATCAATTATATCACTTATTATTAACTATAATATATACCCCAGCTTAATTTAAAATTTACAATACTGCTGTTATTGTACTTATTAACCATCCAATCAATCTGCCAGTTCTACAATGTTGCTTGAATTACCGTTAATACTTTAAGTTAAATTTATATTTTGGTAACTTACAAATTATAATATATTCGCAATGAAAGATCTCAAATAACTTTGTAAGATTAATAAGATTTGCTCGAAAGACTTGTTTTATATTGGCTTTGTTAATAAGCAACTGTACACCACCATTGCTTATATAACCCATTGTTACGTTTTTGTTGTAAATGAATCAGCGTAACGTACCGGGGCTTGTACTCCCAAGAACATTTGTGATGTCACATGCTGTTCTGTATTCTACAGTACTGAATACAGCAATTTACAACCTAATTATTAATATATGTCCTAACTAATCGAACGCTGTATATATTGCGCATTTCCTTTGAAAAGATACCCCAACATTAAATTCTCACCTAAAGCAATAGAAAAATAAAAAAACTGTAGTGAGTTATTATGTCAATAATATACTCGCTCCGGAACTAAAGAAATGCGTAGGCCTCATAATAGTAGGTAGCCTAGTAACAAAAATAACAGTATAATATTATTCTTAAAATGTTATAACTCTAGTTTACTCATGTCCACCTTATACTTATCAAAATAACAGAAGGTCCATAGTATGTTAGTGAAGGCATTTCTAATTGTATTTCTTGTTCTTCATAATAGGGACAGTTTGGGTGAAGGGGGTTTTCTCCCGCTGGACTGCACAGGCACATGGCGATGTGTAGAGGCGCGTCATGGTGGCGGTCAATGTTGATGGTTAAAGCAAGAGTTGAATGTTTGTGCCTTAGGATAGTGCTTGATGCACTTTGTGATGAGGGATGGATGTTGTGGTGAAGGCGTCAGCTCATCCCCACACTGCCTATCTTACAAGGTTTACGTTTTCTATGTTTCGTGTCAAGGGGGGGGGGATTTTAGTGGATATATGGTTGATTTTGTCATAATTATTGGGTGGATTAGAGACATTAGCCTATGAACAAATCCCAAGGGCCATGGCTAGATTTCGAACCTACGTCCGAGAGCATCCCAGACGCTTGCCTTCAATCGACTGAGCTACGATACTGGTCAAAAAGAGTTGAAACCAGAGTTCTACTGAACATACTTGGATCCTGCAGCCTCTCCGGACACAAACCAGGTTTTACACAACTCCCCCCATGCACTCGAGCTATGTTAAATAAGCCGTTCTACCTCTTCGCCCTTATGCGAAGAGGTAGACGGCCTGCATTTCATTTTGGTTGACCAGACACACTCTAGAAGGTGAAGGGACGACGACGTTTTCCGGGTCCGTCCTG